>CACSLK010006441.1:5981126-5996326 GCA_902706635.1 Striga hermonthica
TTTTGGGGATTTGCATTAGAGACAACATGTTACATTCTGAATTCTGTTCCTTCAAAATCAGTAGATAGTACTCCTTATGAGTTGTGGAAAGGGCGCAAGCCTAGTTTCTCTCAAATTCGAATTTGGGGTTGCACTGCACATGTCTTAGTGCAGGAGGCTGGCAAGTTGGAGAAACGATCAGAAGTGAGACTGTTTGTCGGCTACTCCAAGGAAACGAAAGGTGGTTTATTTTATAGTCCTGAGGATCAGAAGGTGATCGTTAGTACGAACGCTAGATTCTTGGAAGAAGACTATATCCTAGATCATAAGCCCAGTAGTAAACTTGTCCTAGAGGAGTTAGGGAGAGATATCGGTAGTTCCCCACCGAGTGCGCAAGTAGATACATCACATAGTAATACAACACGTAACACTGATAGTGTGTCAGTACAGTCGGTACCTCTTCGTAGTGAGAGGGTTTCTACACAACCCGACCGATGGATAGGTCTTGGAGAGTCATCGGACTCAGTTCCAAGAGACCTAGAATCGGACCCAAGAACTTATGACGAGGCACTCCAAGATAGAGATGCAAATTCGTGGAAGGTTGCAATGAAAGCTGAGATGGGGTCTATGGACACCAATCAGGTCTGGGATCTTGTAGAACCACCCGATGGGATACGTCCCATTGGATGCAAGTGGGTTTACAAGAGAAAGAGGGGATCGGATGGAAAGGTGGAAACCTTTAAAGCTAGGCTTGTTGCGAAAGGTGATACCCAGAAAGAGGGTATCAATTATGATGAAACCTTTTCGCCAGTAGCTATGCTTAAATCCATTCGGATTCTCTTAGCTGTAGCCACTCATATGGATTATGAAGTGTGGCAGATGGATGTTAAGACGGCTTTCCTTAATGGGAACCATCAGGAAGACATCTATATGCAGCAGCCAGAAGGATTCATTGCAAAAGGGCATGAGCACTTAGTTTGTAAGCTTAATCGATCCATTTATGGACTGAAGCAAGCCTCAAGGTCTTGGAATATTCGGTTTGATGAGGTAATCCAGTCATATGGATTCACCCAATTTCTGGATGAGCACTGTGTATACAAGAAGATTAGTGGAAGCGTGGTGGTGTTTCTTGTGGTATACGTGGATGACATACTTCTTATTGGCAACAACAAGAAGGAGTTGTCAGACGTAAAGGCATGGTTGTCAAAGCAGTTTGATATGAAGGACTTGGGTGAAACATGACACATTTTTGGTATCAAGATCATTTGTGATCGTGAGAAAAGAATAATGTGCTTATCCCAGTCTTCATATATAGATACTGTCTTGGCCAGATTCAGTATGCAGAACTCTAAGAGAGGTACATTACCTTTCAGACATGGAGTACCTTTATCTAAGGAGTTGTCTCCTAAGACGACTGAGGAGATAGAGGACATGAAGACAGTTCCTTATGCTTCGGCAGTAGGAAGTATCATGTATTCAATGCTGTGCACTAGGCCTGATATTAGCTACGCTGTTGCATGGTAGCGAGATATCAGAGTAATCCAGGAAGAGAACATTGGGCTGCGGTGAAACATATACTCAAGTACCTGCGAAGGACTAAGGAGTACATGTTAGTTTACCGTGCAGACAGTTTGTTTCCGCTGGGTTACAGGGATTCTGATTTTCAGTCAGATAGGGACGAGAGTAAGTCAACCTCAGGTTATGTGTTTACCTTGGGAGGTGGAGCCATTTCATGGAGGAGTGCTAAGCAAAAGTGCGTAGCAGACTCCACTATGGAAGCCGAGTACATCGCAGCCTCTGAGGCAGCAAAAGAGGCAGCTTGGCTCAGAAACTTCTTGGTGGACTTAGAAGTGATTCCGAGTTTGCCACATGTTATTACCGTGTACTGTGATAACAGTGGTGCAGTAGCAAACTTAAGGGAACCACGAGCCCACAGAGCAAGCAAACACATAGAGCGCAAATACCACCTTATCAGAGATATTGTGGCAAGAGGAGAAGTTGAGATCACCAAGATTGCATCAGAAGACAACTTAGCTGATCTTTTTACGAAGAGTTTGCCGGAGAAGGTCTTCGCCAAACACGTAGAGGGAATGGGAGTCAAATGTATGGTGATAGGATCGACATAGGTCTTTTAGGATACGGATTGATAGGACTATACTAGTAAAGCGGCAACTTTAAGTATAAGTGGGAGATTGTTGGTGTTATATACTTAAGCTTTGCTTTAGTGGATATTACACTTGTTATTTCTTGATGAATGAGAATTATGTTTGGTTAAATAAGTTCCACGTTCTGTTGTTTTGCATGTAGATAAATGGATCGTCATCGGGCGTACCGAAGATCACTATATTAGTTACTTGCGAAACAAGAATCATTGGTTCACAACCTAGATGGAATTGAACAACCCATCGGAACAGTTGTACTGTCAGCCGTACGGTTTGTCTTGACCGATTAGTTGCACTAGTACATTTATGTATTGAGCAGGATCTCAGAGAGGGATGTTCGTTTTATACTGATCGTCGTAAACGAACTAGGCCTCAGTTAATTATTGCGTGCTCTTAACCCGTAAGATATTAAATAGGCATGTGCACATAATTGTTGTTGCTTTGATTCTTTGGGTGAGATCCAAGCTGGGTCGACATACTTAATGAATTGGGTAATGACATTATGTGTTCGATGTGCTATTAGGATATTTACGGTCACCATGTGCGTTAGTATGATGATGTCCCCGAAGTGAGTTCATGAAGGAATATTATGCTAAACTCTGCAGGTGGATTTATTCCGGCATAATATGAATGCTATGAGCGAGCGCTAGCTTCGGTAATATAACATATTAATTAATTCTTGATTATTAGTGACTGAATTAATTAATGGACATTATATCTTAAACATGGGGAGGTAAATCGGATAATTATAATAAGGAGTCTCAAATGTAATTTGTGATAGGTGAGGGGAGTGCAATAATATTATTGTGGTGGACTTTAATATTATTAATATATTAATTGTGGGGTTGCTCCACAGTATTAATATATTAGAAGCCCTTATCACTCCATGGCTCGGTTTATAAATAGAACCGATACTTAGGTTAAATAAATCTGATTTTAATTAAAAATCGAATAAATTCTCCATGGCTTAGACTTTAAACTAATTACTCAATTTAATGTAAATAATAATAATTAAATAAAGTTTAGGTCCATAAAAAGTTAAAATATTCTGGGTGTTACATGTTGTATATAGAAGGTTGGCTCCAATATGGAGTCAACTGTTGCCTTCATAGCAAAACCGATGACGAAGAAGTCGAAGAAAATAATACTCAAATAATTTGGTTCAAATAACTAGATAATATGTATAAAGAAAAAATAAAAGAAGAATGGAAAAAAGAAATAAATAACAATATTCCTTTTAATTTCTTTGTTTGGCTAAAATATTATACGACAAAAATTAATGTATCCAATGTTTATTAACTAAAACTATAGTTTTTTGACCCGGACCCAGCCCGACGGGTCAACCCCGAGATCCCGACCGATTCTGGCTCCAGGTCGACCCATCGGGCTGGGGGGTCGTGGCTGGAGCTCTTGTCGGTGGGAGGCGCAGAATGCCAGAAGTTGAAGCCCGCCGGAGCTGGGAAGGTGGTAGCTTACTGGGGCATTCGCCGTAGCTTGGTTCTTGAGTTGCTCGCCGACGCAAAGTCTCTGGAGCTGACAGCGGCGGCTGGTGTGAGGAGGACGGCAGCGGGCCGAGGTGGGCAGCGCGAGGGCTGGCGTGAAATGGCTCGGGCACCACGTGGTGAGGTGCAGCGAGAAGGGCTGGTTGTTGTGGGCTGAAGGTCACCGGAATCTTGGCTGGAAAAGTGGCCGAATGGTGGAGAAGGTGAAGGATGAGTGATGATGGTGAGGAGATAATGTATATTTATATGGGGGAGAGATTTAGGGTTTGATAGGGATATTGGTCCCAAAATTTGGACTTCTAATATTTGAGCTTGGACTATAAAATTTCCAAATAATTTACTTGTCTCAAAATAAATGCTACTGGGGCCAATTAAGAATGTAACGGGAGTAGGATATGAATGGGTCGAAATAATAATATGGCTATATAAAATATTAACGGGACTTAGGAATTAAATGCACGGCTAAGAAAATAAATCAAACTCGGACTAAATAAATTAGTCGGTCGAATTAAATAATAATAATGTGCCGGATTTAAAAATCGACTATAGGCTCGATTTTTAAAATAAACTAAATCTAAATCGAACATGGGCTCGATTAAATGAAATGAGCCAAAATAAAATCGAACATAGGCTCGATTAACTTAAAAGGGCCGAAATAATAATATGGCTAGATAAAATATTAATGGGACTTAGGAATTAAATGCACGACTAAGAAAATAAATCAAACTCGGACTAAATAAATTAGTCGGTCGAATTAAATAATAATAATAATGTGTCATGATTTAAAAATTGACTATAGGCTCGATTTTAAAATTAACTAAAACTAAATCGAAGATGGGCCCGATTAAATGAAATGAGTCAAAATAAAATCGAACATAGACTCGATTAACTTAAATAGGCCGACCAAAATAATTGGACTCGGTCGAAAATGATTAGGCTCGAATATAATAAATATTCGGTTCTTGGTCCGCTTAAATACAATATCAATCATTCCATCGCTCGGTTTAAAATATAAAACCGATACTTGGGCTAAATAAATCCGATTTTAATTAAAAATCGAATAAATTGTCCATGTCTTAGACATAAAACTAATTACTCAATTTAATTTAATAATAATAATTAAATGCATTAAATTAGGAAACTTAATATTTATTGAAATAAAGTCGAGCTCCATAAAAAGTAAAAATATTCTGGGTGTTACATGTTGTATATAAAGATTGGCTCCACTATGGAGCCAACTGTTGGCATCATAGCAAAATCGATGACGAAGAAGTCGAAGAAAATAATACTCAAAGAATTTGGTTCAAACAACTAGATAATACGTATAAAAAAAATTAAAAGAAGAATGGATAAAAGAAATGAATAATACTAATATTCCTTTTAATTTCTTTGTTTGGCTAGAATACTATACGACAAAAATTAATGTATCCAATGTTTATCAACGAAAACTATAGTTTTTTTGACCCGGACCAAGCCCGACGGGTAGACCCGGAGATCCAGACCGATTCCGGCTCAGGGTCGACCCGTTGGGCTGGGTGGTCGTGGCTGGAGCTCTTGCCGGCGGGAGGCACGGAATGCCGGAAGTTGAAGCCCGCCGGAGCTGGGAAGGTGGTAGCGTGCTGGGGCACTCGTCGCGGCTTGGTTCTTGAGTTGCTGCCGACACAAAGGAAGTCTCCGAAGCTGACAGCGGCCGCTGGTGCGAGGTGAACGGCAGCGGGCCGAGGTGGGCTGTGCGAGGGCTGGCGTGAAATGGCTCGGGCTCCACGTGCTGAGGTGCAGCGAGACGGGCTGGTTTTTGTGGGCTGAAGGTCGCCCGAATCTTGGCTGGATAAGTGGCCGAATGGTGGAGAAGGTGAAAGATGAGTGATGATGGTGAGGAGATAATGTGTATTTATATGGGGGAGCGATTTAGGGTTTGATAGGGATATTGGTCCCAAAATGTAGACTTGTAATACTTGAGCTTGGACTATAAAATTTCAAAATAATTGACTTGTCTCAAAATAAATGCTACTGGGGCCAATAAAGAATATAACGTGTGTAGGATATGAATGGGCCGAAATAATAATATGGCTATATAAAATATTAACGGGACTTAGGAATTAAATGCAGGGCTAAGAAAATAAATCAAACTCGGATTAAATAAATTAGTCGGTCAAATTAAATAATAATAATGTGCCGTGATTTAAAAATCAACTATAGGCTCAATTTTTTTAAAAAAATAAAACTAAATCGAACATGGGCTCGATTAAATGAAATGAGCCAAAAAAAATCAAACATAGGCTCGATTAACTTAAATAGGCCAGCTAAAATAATTGGACTCGCTCGAAAATGATTAGGCTTGAATAGATTAAATATTCGGTCTTTGGTCCGCTTAAATAAAATTCGATCATTCCATGGCTCGGTTTTATAAATAGAACCGATACTTGGATTAAATAAATCTGATTTTAATTAAAAATTGGATAAATTCTCCATAGCTTAGACTTTAAACTAATTACTCAATTTAATGTAAATAATAATAATTAAATGCATTAAATTAGGAAACTTAATATTTATTGAAATAAAGTCGATCTCCATAAAAAGTAAAAATATTTTGGGTGTTAAATGTTGTATATAGAAGGTTGACTCCATTATGGAACCAACTCTTGGCTTTATAGCAAAACCGATGACAAAGAAGTCGAAGAAAATAATACTCAAAGAATTTGGTCAAACAACTAGTAATATGTATAAAGAAAAATTAAAAGAAGAATGGAAAAAAGAAATGAATAACACTAATATTCCTTTTAATTTATTTGTTTGATTAGAATATTATACGACAAAAATTAATGTATCCAATGTTTATCAATGAAAACTATAGTTTTTTTACTCGGACCCAGCCAAACGGGTTGACCCGGAGATCCAGACCGGTTCCGGCTCCTGGTCGACCCGTCGGGCTGGGTGGTCATGGCTAGAGCTCTTGCCGGTAGGAGGCGCAAAATGCCGGAAATTAAAGCCCGCCGGAGCTGGGAAGGTGGTAGCGTGCTAGGGCACTCGCCGTGGCTGGGTTCTTGATTTGCTCGCCAACGGAGAGGAGGTCTCCGGAGCTGACAGCGACGGCTGGTGCAAGGTGAACGACAGCGGGTCGAGGTGGGCTGCGCGAGGGCTGGTGTGAAATGACTCGGGCTCCACGTGGTGAGGTGCAGCGAGACGGGCTAGTTGTTGTGGGCTGAAGGTCGCCGGAATCTTGGCCGGAAAAGTGTCTGAATGGTGGAGAAGGTGAAGGATGAGTGATGATGGTGAGGAGATAATGTATATTTATATGGGGGAGAGATTTATGGTTTGATAAGGATATTGGGCCAAAAATTTGGACTTGTAATATTTGAGCATGGACTACAAAATTTCCAAATAATTGACTTGTCTCAAAATAAATGCTAGTGGGTCCAATTAAGAATGTAACTGGAGAAGGATATGAATGGGCCTAAATAATAATATGGCTAAATAATAACAATATGGGTCAACATGTTCCAACAATATGACGTGGACTTGCTTCAGGCAATGGCGGCCGATATACAGGATGAAGATATCCTTTCAGCCCTCAATAGAATGGGATCCCTAAAGGCCCCGGGAATAGATGGGCTCAACGCGCTTTTCTTTAAGAAAAATTGGGATACCGTAGGCCATTCGGTTTGGGAGTTCATCTGCGACATGTGGCGCACCGGCTCGGTCCCAAATGAAATTAATCAAACCCTCATTGTCCTTATTCCGAAAGTCGAACACCACTCCTCCATCAAGCAATTCAAGCCGATCAGCTTACTGAATGTGGTGTACAAGCTCTTCACGAAGGTGTTGGTTAATAGAATGAAAGGCTCGTTGTCCGAATTGATTCATCCGGCCCAAGCTAGTTTTGTTCCAGGGCGCCACATCATTGATAATATAGTAGTTTCTCATGAGTTGATCCACTCCATGCGCCGCAAGCAAGGAGCAACGGGCTACATGGTTATCAAGGTAGACCTGGAGAAGGCTTATGACTTTCTTCGATGGGACTTCATTGAGGAAACTCTACAGTTCGCCGGCTACCCCACCGCCCTTATCGGTGCCATCATGGCTTGTGTCCGATCTGCTTCTATGCGACTGCTCTGGAATGGCACGCTCGGGGACGAGTTCCTACCCTCCAGGGGGGTGCGTCAAGGAGACCCCATATCCCCGTACCTATTTGTACTGTGCATGGAAAGGCTGGCGCAACTCATTGACCAAGAGGTTCACTGGAAAACATGGCGGTCAATTTCAATCGGGCGAGGGGCGGTCACCGTGCCGTTCTTGATGTTTGCCGATGACCTTCTACTTTTTCTGGAAGCCTCCACTGCGCAGGTAGAGACCCTTCAGCGAGTCCTTGAACGCTTTTGCGATATGTCGGGCCTGAAAGTTAGTTCGGAGATGACGCAAGTATTTTTCTCACGTAATGTGGGTGTAGAGGAGCAACATCGACTGGCGGATGAGCTACATTTCAAATGGACTGACAATCTGGGGAAATACCTTGGAATGCCAGTCATCCATGGCCGGGTTACCAAGTCGACTTTTGCCCACATTTTGGACAAGGCGGAGGAGCGACTTGCAGGGTGGCGAATGAAGTCGCTATCACTGGCTGGACGCATCACTCTTACCCAGTCAATGCTTAGTTCATTGCCGTATTTTTCCATGCAAGCTGCTTTGCTTCCAGGAGGCATCACAGAAGGGTTGGACCGCAGAAGTTGGGCATTTGTGTGGGGTGGTACTAGCGCCAAACGTAAAGTTCATCTAGTCGCATGGAAGGAAGTATGCAAGCCGAAAGAAGAGGGAGGCCTGGGGATCAAAGACCTCCGCAACATGACTTACACACTTTTGATGAAGTTGGGATGGGGTATCTTTTTGAGGGGTAATTCATTATGGGTACGACTTCTGATAGCCAAGTATGGGATTACCCCATCCCATTCGGTGAGTAGCTCTCGTTGCCGCACGAGATCTCCGCTTATGCGATCACTTTGCAAGATTTGGCCGACAATGGTAAGAGAGATTCGGTGGATTGTAGGCGATGGGGAGCATGTGAGATTTTGGTTGGATCCATGGGTTGGGACAATCGGTCCGCTAATTAATCATGCTAGTCACAGGCCACCCGATGATACTCTCAGCTTGCCTGTTAAGAAATTCGTGGATGAACAAGGTAATTGGAGATGGGATGAATTTCACGGGCTCCTCCCTTCCGTCACTATCATACAAATTGCGGGTATTGCTCCTCCACGAGCAGCAGCCGGGCCCGATCACATTATGTGGGGGGCTTCCCATAATGGCCAATTCTCTACACGCTCGACGTATTCGTCATTAGCCCACCATGAGAGAGACCCGGATAGACCACTATGGAAACTGATATGGACATCCCCGGTGCCGCAACGAGTCCGAACCTTTATGTGGTTGGCTGCTCATGATCGCTTGCTAACCAATGGAGAACGAGCTCGTAGACATCTTGCAGCTTCGGCGGACTGCGAGCTATGTGGCGCGATCGAGACTACGTTGCACGTCCTACGTGATTGCCCTGGTACCAAGCGCGTCTAGAGTAAGCTTCTCCCGTCAACTTTTGCAAATTGTTTCTTCCAGCAGGAACTTCGGCCGTGGCTGCGCTGCAACCTAGGAGTGGCGCCGGTGGGCATGCACAAAGATTGGAGCAGCAAGTTTGCCTTCGGTATATGGAGCGCTTGGAAATGGGCAATGAACGTATCTTCAAGGACCGAACCATAGACTGTGAGACTCGATATCCGGACATCCTCCGGAAATCTGACGCTTATGAAGGAGCGACTGGGGCTTACGCGCTTGGCCGGTGCACCTTTACACACCATCCGCATGATAAAGTGGCACCCACCGGACTCGGGATGGATCAAAATCAATACGGATGGGGCTTATAATCGTATCACGGGCCATAGTAGTGCCGGGGGAATGATTCGTAATGAGTCGGGTGAGTGGATTGTCGGCTTTTTAATGAATATTGGTTTTGGAACTACTGTTGGAGCCGAGCTGTGGGGCCTTTTTCAAGGATTACAGTTGGCCTAGGACTTGGGATACCGACAGATTGTGGTAGAGGTTGATAGTCAGTGTGTGCCGGAGATGGTTCTTAGCCCTCATGCCCACTTTGGCGCCCACGAGTCACTTGTCCGAGCCATTCAGAGCCTAATCCACAGAGATTCCTCTCGCCTCCAGCATGTGCATCGAGAAGCCAACTTTTTTGCTGACCATTTGGCGGCACTTGCGGCATCTTCCACACTAGGGTTACAAAGGTTATCTTCATCCCCCAATGGTTTGGAAGCATGGCTTGAACATGATCTTAAGGGCGTGGCTCTTCCACGTCGTACTTTAGTCTCTTAGACCTCAGATGATAAGCTTCCATCTTTGTACCAAAAACAAAAATAATAATATGGCTAGATAAAATATTAACGGGACTTAGGAATTAAATGCCCGGCTAAGAAAATAAATCAAACTCGGACTAAATAAATTAGTCGGTCGAATTAAATAATAATAATGTGTCATGATTTAAAAAACGAATATAGACTCAATTTTAAAATAAACTAAAAATATATCAAACATGGGCTCGATTAAATGAAATGAGCGAAAATAAAATCAAACATAGGCTCGATTAACTTAAATAGGCCGGCTAAAATAATTGGACTCGCTCGAAAATGATTAGGCTCGAATAGATTAAATATTCGGTCTTTGGTCCGCTTAAATAAAATTTCGATCATTCCATGGCTCGGTTTTAAAAATCGAACTGATACTTGGGCTAAATAAATCTAATTTTAATTAAAAATCGAATAAATTCTCCATGGCTTAGATCTTAAACTAATTACTCAATTTAATGTAAATAATAATAAATAAATAAAGTCGAGGTCCATAAAAAGTAAAAATATTCTGGGTGTTACATGTTGTATATAGAAAGTTGGCTCCACTATGGAGCCAACTGTTGGCTTCATAGCAAAACCGATGACGAAGAAGTCGAAGAAAATAATACTCAAAGAATTTGGTTCAAACAACTAGATAATATGTATAAAGAAAAATTAAAAGAAGAATGGAGAAAAGAAATGAATAACACTAACATTTCTTTTAATTTCTTTGTTTAGCTAGAATATTATACGACAAAAATTAATGTATCTAATGTTTATCAACGAAAACTATAGTTTTTTGACCTGGACGCAGCCCGACTGGTCGACCCGGTGATCTGGACCGGTTCCGGCTCCGTGTCGACCCGTCGGGCTGGGTGGTTGTGGCTGGAGCTCTTGCCGGCGGGAGGCGCGGAATGCCGGAAATTGAATCCCGTCGGAGCTGCGAAGGTGGTAGCGTGCTGCGGCACTCGCCGTGGCTGGGTTCTTGAGTTGCTCGCCGACGGAAAGGAGGTCTCCGGAGCTGACAGCGGCAGCTGGTGCGAGGTGAATGACAGCGGGCCGAGGTGGGCTGCGCGAGGGCTGTCGTGAAATGGCTCGCACTCCTCGTGATGAGGTGCAGCGAGACGGGCTGGTTGTTGTGGGTTAAAGGTCACCAAAATCTTGGCCGAAAAAGTGGTCGAATGGTGGAGAAGGTGAAGGATGAGTGATGATGGTGAGGAGATAATGTATATTTATATGGGGGAGAGATTTAGTGTTTGATAGGATATTGGGCCCAAAATTTGGACTTGTAATATTTGAGCTTGGACTACAAAATTTTCAAATAATTTACTTGTCTCAAAATAAATGCTACTGGGGCCAATTAAGAATGTAACGGGAGTAGGATATGAATGGGCCCGAAATAATAATATGGCTAGATAAAATATTAATGGGACTTAGGTATTAAATGCTCGGCTAAAAAAATAAATCAAACTCAGACAAAATAAATTAGTCAGTCGAATTAAATAATAATAATGTGTCGTGATTTAAAAATTGACTATAGGCTCGATTTTTAAAATAAACTAAAACTATATCTAACATGGGCTCGATTAAATGAAATGAGCCAAAATAAAATCGAACATAGGCTCGATTAACTTAAATAGGCCGGCCAAAATAATTGGACTCGCTCGAAAATGATAAGGCTCGAATAGATTAAATATTTGGTCTTTGGTCTGCTTAAATAAAATTTTGATCATTCCATGGCTCGGTTTTAAAAATAGAACCGATACTTGGGCTAAATAAATCCGATTTTAATTAAAAATCGAATAAGTTCTCCATGGCTTAGATTTTAAACTAATTACTCAGTTTAATGTAAATAATAATAATAATTAAATGTATTAAATTAGGAAACCTAATATTTATTGAAAGGAGCTCCATAAAAAGTAAAAATATTCTAGGTGTTGCATGCTGTATATAGAAGGTTGGCTCCACTATGGAGCCAACTATTGGCTTCATAGCAAAACGATGACGAAGAAGTCGAAGAAAATAATATTCAAAGAATTTGGTTCAAACAACTAGATAATATGTATAAAGTAAAATTAAAAGAAGAATGAAAAAAAAAATAAATTAACAATAATATTCCTTTTAATTTCTTTGTTTGGCTAGAATATTATACGACAAAAATCAATGTATCCAATGTTTATCAACGAAAACTATAGTTTTTGACCCGGACCCAGCCCGACAGGTCGACCCGCAGCCGGAACCGGTCCGGGTGAGCTATTTGGTTCGGGCAACAAAAGACTCGATCAAACCCAGCCAAACCGGCTTTGACCCGACCGACCCAGGGCATTGACCTGCCGGATCAACCCAGTTGACCCGACCCATATATAATTTTTTTTTAAAAATAATACTATGTATGTATGTTTATATTGTAAATATCTATCATGAGATACATATTATTAACACTTTAATGTACAAATTTTATACACATTACATTTATTTTTCTTACTTTTATATATATTTATATGACAAATATACTCTATATATAATTTTAAAAATTTTAAAGTTAATTATCCAGTTCAGCAATTGACCCGGTGACCTGACGATTGAAACGGTGACACGTTGACCCGGAGACCTGCCCGGGTCGATTACTGGGTTGGGTTTAAAAACTACGACTAAAACAAATAAATGTTCAAAGTAGTCTTGCGAAAAAATGAAAACAAATTAATATTTTGTTTTTATTTCGTCTCTTCTCTAAATAGCCAAACCCTAGCTCCTTCAATTTCCGCCGGTTGAGCATCCTTCTACAGTCGTTCGGGTCGTCGGTGGACGGCCCTCCACTTCTCAACCAGGTTCTGGTTGTGGGCTTTCTTCGTTCTCTGTTTAACCGAGGCGTGCGGATGGGTTTTCACAGGTCGAGCGGATCTGTGTGATGCCCGACGGCGTCCCGACGTGGTGGAGCCAATGAAATGGGTAAACAAGTCTAATCCGGGTCTTGGATATAGAACACTTGTTATCCGTGTGCAGCGCCAGCGGTTGGTTGTGGCTCGAGCCACCTGTGTTTTTCTCTGGGTTGGGCCGACTCTTCTCGCTGGGCCTTGAGATTCCTCTGACTTTCAGTTCTTTTGCTCCGACTGGTTTGTGACTCTGGTCGCTGGCTTCTCGGCATCGTAGGGGTGATGGGCTAGATTCAGGTGGGAGGAGTGTGGGTCGCTCGTCCGGGCAACATAGGTGCGCAGGGGCTTGGATGCCATTCATTTCCCTTCCTCCTTTGTTTCTCGGCCCTAAGTCTGATGGTGGCCAGTCGTTTCCGGAATTGGTCAGTGGTGTTAGTCGAATTCAGGACTGTGTTGGACTTGGTTAGTAGTGTTAGCCGGTTGGAAGGTGATTGTGGCTTCTTACGGTTGGAGAGCGGGTTGATTTGTTTGGATTGGTCGAGGACTCGGGTCCCCATCTTTGCTAGGCGTTATGCAGGGGCGGGCGTGGTTCATGTGTTTCAGTTCTCTACTTGGAGTCGACCTATGTCTTCTTCTCAATTCGGATGTTCTGCTGATGGAGGTTTATAATTTTTTTAGTTTGTCATTTTGTTTTTTGTTGTGTTTTTAGTTTGTCTGTTTGTTTTCGTATTTTTAGTTTGGGTAGTTGACCTTTGTGTTGCCTGAGTAGCGAGTGAGCATTACCCTATTGGGGAACTTTTCTTCTCATTCTCCTCTTGGGAGCGTAGGTTATGTTTTTTGTGTTTTTTGTAGTATTACCATATTGGGGTTGGTTCTAGGCGGTCTTTTGACCTGTCCTCCCAGCCTATTCAACCGTTGGATGTTTGTATTCAGTTAGTGGTTGTACTTTTACATATTTGTGCGCTTTTATATTATATCTTAATCGTTTCGAAAAAAAAGAACAATAATTACTCAAAATCGTCCAACTCTTCAAGTAAGTATCGATACTCCATGAAAATAATAGCTAGTCATTTGAAAGGATGGGGAAGAATTAGTTAGATGGAAGATACTAAAAGTTTAGATCAACAACCTAATTATTATTCAAATGAAATATTGCATAATCGAACTAGACAAGTTGATTCCATATACGTAGAAATTAAGTAAATTACTAAAACACCTCATAAATTTCCTCAAAATGCTTCATTATCTCAATTTCAACCCAATATATTATCAAATGATAAAGAAGTAATTTTGCATTCAAATTTGTCATTAGTGGAAAATAACTCAATCTCATGCATGATAGATTAAATGCAAATACTCGAAGTACTTACAAAATTAATGTAATAAAAAAAGAGAAAAATAATAAGGATGAGAAAGAATCGAAAACATCAAGTGAGAATTCTGAAAACTCATAATCAAAATAAAATCTCTTTATTCAAAAAATAAATGAAATAGAAGAAGAAATATTTGAAAACCTCTCTCTCTAATATCAATAATATAAGAACAACATGATTTAAAGGGAATAATTATTATAATAAAAGTAGAAATAATTTGAAACTAGAAACTATTATCCAAGGCCTACTCCACTAGATATATCCAATATGGAGAAAGAGCAAAATTTATACTTCAAAATAGATGGATCATCTTTAAGCAACTGGAATAGTACTGATGGAAAAATATTAAAAACTTTACAAGAAATGAGTATGGCTAAAATTGATAGAATTGGATTTAATATTATTCGAAATAAATTGATTAACTCAAGAACGTTCATATTGAATAATCGAGAATCAAACCGAAAAGACCGGAAGCGTACCTGATGGATTCATATTGTTTTATTTCACTGGAACTTGAACTGGAATTTTGGGATTTGAAAATCTTCCAAAGACCGTGAGTTTTCTTTATTTTTCTTATCCTTCTTTTGACGTATGAAAGAAGAACTTGTTCTTTTAAATGATGCCCCCATTTCCCCTTTTATATTGATTAGTAGTACTAATTATTGATGTTACACACTTAATGTAAAATTGTCGGCAACTACCAACAACTATCAACTTTTATTTTATTTTTTTTATTCCTTATGAGTTATCCTAATGAACATTTCTTTATTTTCACGGTTTTTGGGGGAATCATTTATTTAATTAAAAAAATAAAAAATTATGTGGCAAAAAATAAAAGGAAAAAAATTGATGTGGACAAGAATCAAACAGGCGGATTTTGAAAATCCGTTTTTATTTGAAAAACGGATTTTCAAAATCCGTTTTTTTTTTTTTT
>CACSLK010006441.1:6059570-6074072 GCA_902706635.1 Striga hermonthica
TATTAATATTTTGTAATTTCAATTAAAGAAAATAATTATAATTCAGTTTCATACTCCCTGTGGATTCGACCCTTGCTCGCTACTACTAGTAGTTGGTAGAAGTAAGTTAAGGAAATATATAAAATATTAATTTTGCCGCGTTGCGACGCGCGGTCACCCTAGTACTGACGTCAATCTCGCCATTTCTTTCTATTTTATGTCGGCGCATCTCTACTCTTTTCTCTCCGACTCAAACCGAACCCAAATCAATTTTCTTCAACAGATTCGCCTATAATGAAGCCAAATTCTTTGTTTCTATAGGCTATTATTCTTCATTGAATGTTCCAAAATTGAAAAAAAAAACTGAAAATTTATTTTTGAGCCTTGAGATATATCAAAATATCAAGATTGTCCCGATTTTACAAAACCGTTTTACTAAATCATAGTAAATCGGTTCAAATCGTGCAATAACAACATAAATCTGTTAAGATCTACAGTTTTATTGTTTTTTATTTTAATTTTTTTTTTCAAGTTTTTACAGCGTTTTTCTTTGTGTTTTTTTTTAGATATTGATTTCTTTATTTCCTTTTTTTTTTTTAATTCTCAAAATAATCGCTGAATTGGTTTTCTATTTTTGTTATTGATTATGTTTTATAATTGCTAAAATAACAGTTGGATATTGCATTATTATTGACTTGAAAAATATTGTGTCTATTTTTTTTTTTAAATCCTTTTTATATTGTATACATAAATCAAATTCTTTGCCACATTTAATATTGGATTTTAACATGTGCAAAAATCATGGTATTTTGGAACTTTATATTAAAGATTACCTTTTTTTCATTGTTTTTCCTACATCATTATAATATTTGGAGTTGTTTAATTAAATAATTCAAAGTAATTCATTTCATGATATATTACATGATGATGTGTAATTTTTTTTATTTTTTATTTTTTTTGCAGGAATAATTCACGCTTTTTGGAAAAGGAGTTTTTTTAGATATTTTTAATTTTATAATTTGTTTTTGTTTTTTAATGTGTATATGGTGTATTATCTATTACGTACTCATTTTTTTTTTTCATTAATATTATTAATAGAAACTTAATTTATTTTTATTAAATATAAATGCTTTTAGAGTAACTAATTTAAAATTATAGCATTAAATATGTTGGCAAAAGCAATGTTTTTAATAAAAAAAAGGTTTATTGATAATTGTGTCCATTAGTTAAATTGTTAATAGAATCTGGAACAGTTTAAAATAACTTGTAACGGCTAAGGGTACAACTACAGTCAACATTAATAAAAAACAATAAAAAATGAAAATTAATTGAGATGTAACTTATTTAGGGGGGAACACCTTAGAAATGTCAGCTAGTGTAATAATCTAGTTTCTTGTTAATGAAAGTGATGTATTTCCTTTTATTATTCTCGTTCATTCTCAGCAAATAAGTTCGACTTTAAGTCGAAAAGTCTATTCGGTTAATTATTAACTGAGTCAAGTCAATTAATTTCCGAACCGTTTATTTTATAAACGGACATTGTTAATCGGGATTGATTATTGAAAGTTAAGAATGTTCGAATTTAATTTCAAAGTCAAATCATGCTAAGTCATGAACGTACACAAGGTACACTCATACACGTATGTCGTGCGTGCAGCAGTGCACGCGAACGCGCGCAGCGCACATCGCCGTGCATAGCGCATGTAGCGCGCGCCATTAGGCGCTAAGCGCACGCTTATGATCCTTTAAGCTCCATTATTTAAGCCTAAGCAACCCAAACCTTAAGCTCTTGAATTGCCGTGAAGATGAGACTAAGGGATAAGTTGGAGTGCAAGTGGCCATGGTGAGTCACCTAGTAGCTTGCACACATGGCATCTCACGGACGCACGGGTGGTGACTAAACCGTGCATGTGCGTCACCTCTGTTGATGACTAAGCAACGCATGCCCACCTCAGTACTTGACTAGGACACATGTCCTCAAGGGGAGAAGTGTCATCCCTCACCTCTTTTGACCCCAATTTACCCACGGTTTTTATCTCCATAAATAACCGAGCATGTGGGACGTTTTCCTCATGCATTTTCATGCAAGAACAAGCCAACTTCAGCATATCTTTAAGAGAAAAATACTGAGGAAAATATTATAGAAAAATTATACAAAAATAGCCAAGGAAGGTTGAAGCATAGGGAAAGCAAGTACGCACGCATTCGAGTATGGATACGCACGCAAGCCACCGTGTAATTCTCGTCCGAACTGAAGGGTATACCCCTATTTACCCTCTTTTTATGTGATTAAGTCCAGGATAGTAAGATCATGTGGAAATCATGTTGTTCGGTCCAAGGATTTAGATAAATGGCCTCGGAGGTGCTATATAAGCCCTCTCCGAGTGATTTCAAAATTTAACCGGCAAGTCCCGAACAATTTATGCATATTTAAGGAAGTTAAGTCAAAACATGATCAGTCATATATAGGTCCAGCGAGATGCCTACCGCACGCAGCGTGCGCGCAGGCGCACCCGACAGGTCCAGCGAGTACGCAGGCAGCGTCCGCGCGCCCAGTAACGCGCACGCGTGCCCAGTACTCGGCAATCAGGCCCTTGCGATGCCGCAGTCATGTGCATAGACGTGCACAATGCACGCCAACACGCACGGCAGCGCACATCCAGTCCACCCACGTACACCTCGACGTAGCACGCCCCTAGTAACGTGCTCAGCGACGCTGTACGTATGCCAGCAGTGTTCAGCGCACACTGGCCAAGCAGTTGCGCACGCCAGCATGCCCAGCTGCGTGCCAGCGATGCCCAGCGAGCCTCTGCGATGCCCGGCAACAAGCCTGAGCACCCAGTCAGCCCAGCACGCGCAACCCGCGTGCCAGTCACCTACCTACGGCGCACAGCAGTGCCCGGTAGTGCACACATGTGCCAGTACCGTCGCTAGTGTGCACGGTAGCGGCCAGTTATGTCCAGCAAGCGTCCAGCCGTCGCTGGCTGTGCACAACAGCACGCCAGTAACCGTCCCAGCGCATACACAGTGTCAGCAGCACCTGCCAGCACACGAGACCGAGCCAGCCAGCACCCGCCAGCGCCAGTAGCGCTGGCAGTGCCCGATCGCACCCAGCGTGCGCGAGTGACCGAGCCGGTGGTCAGCGGCCGACCGCCTGGCTGCAGCGAGCCGGCGGTCCGGCCAGTCAGTGAACCGGTCGGTTCAGACCGGGTTTTTGAACAGTTAAGTATTTATTAATCCGGTCTGAGTTCAGTACAATACTTCAGTTAATTTTTCAGTCCAGTCAGTTCAGTATGCCGGTATCAGTTCAGTCCGATTTTCTTGTCAGTTAAGTTAAACCCCGAGATAATGTCAGTTAAAGGTTTAGATCGAGTTGAGCATCTTAACTGCTATTTTCAGCCAGTCTGAGCATAGTACTTAGTATTTGTTTATTCATATATATTTTACTGATTGATCAGCAGCAACACTTACAGTTTAGCAGTTCAGGTGGGAACTAAGAATAAGTATTACATTGATTATAATTACTCAGCCACGTTTAAAGGTATGTATATGAGATTATCCGCTTTGGGTGGAGGCGCAAGGCCTTCAATTACCATCCAAAGTTCTGATGGAGGCGCAAGGCCTTAAGTATCCATCAGAATGTGCACATGGCGGACATAGTGTCTGAGACAGCTCAGCTCAGTTACAGACCTTGGGTCTGGAGATTACAGTTTACTTATATATACCTGCAGCCATGATGTTATTCTTAATGTTTACTTTAGTATGAGTTTCTGCAGAGCACAGTGACTTTAGTGCTCACGCTCCCACTTTATATTATTTTTCAGGTGACAGGGTCGGTCCGGAGGAGTGAGCGGAGCAGGTGGTTGTTGGTCCAGTAAATATGTTTTGCAGACTTATGATATGTATATTATTTACTGTTTTGACTTCCGCTGACGTTTTCAGACTTTCCATCTGGCATGCTAGTTTAAGATTTTGATCCGAACCTTCGGGTTGGATTTATATAGTACGACATGCTAATAAAGGATAATCCGTTTTTCTAAATAAGTTCAGATTAACTAAGTTAACGGATTTTTAGAAAAGTAATGTATTATCAGTAGCATCCCAAATCACGTTTTCGCAAACCAACACGTATTTCTTAGAGAGGAATTTGCGAAAATCGCACTTTGATTTTAATAAGCTAGTGGGGTGTTACAAATGGTATCAGAGCACGTTTTTTTGTGTATCTGAATACTTTATTAAGTCAGAAATTTCTGAAAAGACCCGACCACGCCACGCTCACGCCTCGCCGACTACAGGTAAGTGCTGAGTTACAGTTTATATATATCTAAACGGATGCTTTAGTTTATGCTCAGTAGAGGGTATCAGATATTTAACCCTAGAAATCAGTAAGATGCTCGCATTAGTACTAGTATAAAGTCGATTGTCCAAGTTATTTGATGTTTCGACTTTAGTTTTCTCAGGTTAATGTTAGCAACTCGTCAAGAGATCTGTGCGCATTAATAAGCAGTAAAAATATTCTAACATGTTTGCGTCTAATAATGTTGATATTTTCAATACTCAGATGCCGCCTCGTAGAGAACCAGGTCAACAGGAGCTCCCTCAGGCCACAGTAGTCGCACACTTCCGTGACTACCATCCAGAAAAGTTTTCCGGCCAAGGAGATCCTCGTATAGTGGACGAATGGGTTCAGGGCCTTGAAATGATTTTCGAGGTCATGGACTGTCCTGATCGTTATCGCGTGGTATGCACACAGATCCAGCTGACCGGTGATGCCCGACTTTGGTAGAATGCCCATTGGAGTATGCGTTCCGGCGAGAAAGAAGGCTGTACATGGGACCAATTCAAGAAGTTGATCCACGGGAAGTACTATCCTTCGTACTACCGAGCAGATATGGAGCGCCAGTTTCTGGCACTCAGACAAGGTACTCGTTCTGTCGACGAGTACGAGAGAGAGTTTACCCGACTCGGATCCTTTCTACCTGATCTTGTGAGTACAGAGGCGAAGAGAGCTCTTCGTTTTACTGACGGACTTCTCCCAGCAGTCCGCCACAACATCATAGGTCACGGCGTCCAGACCTACGCTCGCACAGTCGCCATTGCCCAAGAGATAGATGCCAGTATCCGACGAGAAGCTAATCCAACCTTAGCCCAACCCGTTGTTCAGCCATCAGCTCAGACTAACGTTGCCCAATCATCACAAAACCAGAAGAAGAGGAAGTTCAGAGGAGGCCCAGATGATCGGAGGAATCGCCCCAAACAGATACCAAACTGCCCGACATGTGGAAAGCACCACCGTGGAGAATGCCTTGTAGGCCAGAACATCTGTTTCTTTTGCCGCCAGCCAGGCCATATCAGCGCCAACTGCCCATAACGACTGCAACAACAACGACAACCACCCCAACAACCTCAACAACAGCAACAACCTCGACAACAGCCACCACGACCCCAGCAACAGCAACGCGGCAGACAGCAGGCCCGCGTCTTTGCAGTTGATCAGAGGGAGGCCGACCAGCACCCAGGTACCATGTCCGGGATGATTATTCTTAATGATATGCCTGTTTATGCCTTATTTGACACCAGAGCAACCAATTCTTTTATATCACGCCGATGTCTCGAAGCTATAGGAGTTCATTCTTTTACCACTGTCGATCCTCTCGCGGTGAGTTTAGCCTCGGGACGAAAGATAGTGACGAATGCCAGAGCCACCGATCTCAGCCTTTCCATCGGCGAACGCATTTTGACATTTGATGCTTATGTTATCGGGATGAGGGATTTTAACCTCATACTCGGTATGGATTGGCTAATACGTTTTCACTTAGATATCCGATGTCACGACCGGAAGATTACTCTTTGTCTTCTGGGAGATTATCAGATCACTTATTTCGACTCCAGGACTCGTACTCTGCCCCATATTTATTTCTATGGCAAAAGCCAGGAAGATTCTTCGATGGGGTGATTGCCAGGGTTACCTTGTGAGCCTCGTTGGGGATGAGCCAAAAGCACGGTCACCTCACGACATCTCCATTGTTCGTGAGTTTGTGGACGTGTTTCTAGATCAGCTTCCTGGAGGTCCACCTAGCCGACAGGTGGAATTTTCTATTGATCTTATCCCTGGAGCCGGACCCGTTTCTAAGGCGCCATACAAAATGGCACCTAAGGAATTGCAGGAGTTAAGGACCCAAATTCAAGAGTTGCTGAATCTCGGTTTTATTCGACCGAGCGTTTCACCTTGGGGAGCACCCGTTCTCTTTGACAAGAAGAACGACGGATCTATGCGTATGTGTATCGACTACCGGGATCTCAACCGATTGACGATCAAGAATAAATATCCGCTTTCCAGGATTGATGATTTATTTGACCAGTTGAGGGGTGCCTGCGTGTTTCTAAGATTGATTTTCGTTCAGGCTACCATCAGCTGAAAATCAAGGAGTCAGACATACCTAAGACAGCGTTTCGTACGAGATACAGTCATTTTGAGTTTGTGGTCATGCCGTTTGGCCTCAGTAATGCCCCGACAGTATTCATGGACTTGATGAACCGTGTATTCCATCCTTTTCTCGATCAGTTTGTTATTGTATTCATTGATGATATCCTTATCTATTCCAAGATCCAGAAAGAGCATGAGGAGCATCTGAGGGCAGTTCTTGCGACCCTTAGACGAGAGAAGTTATACGCAAAGTTCTCCAAGTGAGAATTTTGGCTTCAGCGAGTGGCTATTCTTGGCCACATTATCACTCAAGCAGGTATTGAAGTAGATCCTTCTAAAATTGCCGTGGTCCAGAACTGGCCAGCTCTAAAGAATCTGTCCGAGGTTCGTAGTTTCCTCGGCCTTGCAGATTATTATCGCAGATTTATTGAGGGGTTCTCGAAGATTGCCCTCCCTTTGTCCCAGTTGACGAGGAAGTCTTTGACATTTTAATGTACAGACCGTTGTGAGTCAAGTTTTCAAGAGCTAAAAAGGAGACTTACGACGACACCGGTGTTGACTATTCCCGATCCTTCTTGGAGTTTCACCATCTATAGTGATGCTTCGAAGCGAGGTTTGGGGTGTGTACTTATGCAAGACGACCAGGTTGTAGCATATGCTTCACGTCAGTTGAAGCCCCATGAGCAGAATTATCCTACCCACGACCTGGAGTTAGCTGCAGTGGTACACGCACATAAGATATGGCGGCATTATATTTATGGTGGTCGATGTGAGATCTACACCGATCACAAGAGTCTGCAGTATATTTTCACGCAAAAAGAGCTCAACATGCGTCAGAGACGTTGGTTGGAGCTTGTTAAAAATTATGACTGCACGATTCAGTATCATCCGGGGAAAGCAAATGTTGTAGCTGATGCCTTGAGCCGAAAGGTAAAAGGCGAATTATCTTGATCTATTACTCAACAGCGTTATCTTATTCAAGACTTTGCCCGGATGTAGATTCAAGTCGTCGAGTCACTTCCTGCAGTGATTACAGGGAGTGTTAGCTCGATGCAAATTCAGCCCACGTTGAGAGACAGAATCCGGCAGGAACAGACTCATGATCAGTTTATACGTGCTATTGAGGCCAAGGTTTCTGCCGGAGGAGTCGAGGGTTTTTCTCGAGGCGCAGATGGCGCCTTAGAGTTCCGAGGCAAGATTGTAGTGCCGAAGGTCGAGGCCTTGCACAAGGAGATCTTGACAGAGGCACACACCGCGCCTTATCTAGGTCACCCCGGCAGCACCAAAATGTATAATGACCTGAAAGGGTCTTTCTGGTGGAGGGGAATGAAGAAGGATGTTGCCAGTTTCGTAAGAAAGTGTTTGGTCTGTCAGCAAGTTAAGGCCGAACATAAGAGCCCCTTGGGCCTTCTACGACCACTTGAGATTCCAAAGTGGAAGTGGGAGGAGATTTTGATTGATTTCGTTACATGGTTGCCCAAGTCGTCCGAGCGCCACAATGCGATTTGGGTAGTAGTGGACAGATTGACGAAAGTCGCACATTTCTTACCTGTATCGATGACCATTTCGATGGAGAAGTTAGCCGAGATTTATACCCGTGGGATCGTTCGACTCCACGGAGTGCCCGTTCACATTGTGTCAGATCGAGATTCCAGATTCACCAGTAGATTCTAGAAGAGTTTACACGAGGCAATAGGCAAACAGTTGCATCTCAGTTCGGCTTACCATCCAGAGACAGATGGTCAGACAAAAAGAATTATTCAGACGCTCGAGGATATGCTCAGACTGTTGATGTTAGACAGAGGTGCTAAGTGGGAGTCGATTTTACCATTAGTTGAGTTCGCCTATAACAATAGTTATCAGGCGTCGATTCGGATGGCCCCTTTATTGGGACGATGTTGGTGAACGTCGAGTACTCGGTCCGAAAATGATCGAGGAGACAACTGAGCAAGTCGAGCTTATCATACAGAGGCTTAAAACAGCGCAGAGTTGGCAGAAATCATCGGACGACAAGCATAGACGTGACATTCAGTTCGAAGTCGGAGAACGAGCTTTTTTTAGAGTTAGCCCAATCCGCGGAGTTATTCGATTTGGGAAGAGAGGGAAGTTACACCCTCGGTTCATTGGCCCGTTCGAAGTTCTCGAGCGAGTGGGCAAAGTTGCGTATTGGTTAGCCTTACCTCCCGAGTTATCCAGTGTTCATAATGTCTTTCATGTATCCATGTTGCGTAAATACGTGTGCGATCTCGATCATGTTATTCCGCATACCGATGTTCAGATCCATTCCAATTTGTCTTATGAGGAGTGACCGATAGCTGTGTTGGACCGACAGGTTCGACGACTCCAGAAGCGTAATGTTCCCCTTATTCGCGTTCAGTGGGATCGCCACGGAGCTACTTGGGAGCAAGAGGCAGATATCCGCGCTCGTTTTCCTGATTTCCAGTTTTGATGTATATCCTTTTCTTGTATTATGTATATATGTTCAGTTGTATATTTCAGTGGACGGAAATATTTTAAGAGGGATAGATTGTAATAACCTAGTTTCTTGTTAATGAAATGGATGTATTTCCTTTTATTATTCTCGTTCATTCTCAGCAAATAAGTTCGACTTTAAGTCGAAAAGTCTATCTGGTTAATTATTAACCGAGTTAAGTCAATAATTAATTTCTGAACCATTTATTTTATAAATGGACATTGTTAATCGGGATTGGTTATTGAAAGTTAAGAATGTTCAGATTTAATTTCGAAGTCAAATCATGATAAGACATGAATGTACATGTAACACCCCGCTTTTCGTACATTGAATTTCTAGAATAAATTGTTCTTTATATAAAACTTTTGAAAACTTTACTTGAACTCAGGGTGCTACTCACTTTGAAAAACTTTTCATATATGATCTTTTCATAAACATTAAAACTTTTCATGAACATAAACATTTCATACGTGAACATAGAACATTCATAGCGTTGCCTTGAGAACTTACACTTTAACTTGACTTGCATGAACCATGACTTATTTTATAAAATAAACTTTGCATAGCGGAAGCTTTTAAAACATAAATATCATAAACATAAAACATGTGACCACCCTCGCCATCGCTCCATTGCCAGCTCGCCAAAACCTGGGTGTGGAAAACAAAAGGGGTGAGCATTTCCACTTACTCCGTGAGAGATCCCTCTACATTATCATCCTAATCAACTATAAAGCATGAAATCGGTTTCGTATACTCCACATAATCATGAGCTCCCGACGAGTGGTGACCCACAAGTCGAAAGACTTTCTTGCTTCTACAACACTATTAGACAACTAAACACTAGAGTCTTTGCATGCAGGCGATTACATTCTTGTCACACTCCCACCACTCATCAAACTTCTTATACCACTTTATGGTGGTGGAAGAACAATGCCTCTCGCAGATGGCACGGCCAATTAGGCTTGATGAGAGTACCTATCATTAGGTTGAAGGAAGATAGCCTTTCACTAGGCTCCGTACAGTCTTATCGACGGGGACAACCGTTCGAAGAGTGCACCAACGAAGGTTACACATAATCACTTACACCCTCTAACCCTAGCACTTAGCTACCCTCTAGAGTTATAGTCCGTGAACCTTGGTACTGCAACAAACGACTTGCTCGAATGTTGGATCATTGTATAAACATGGGTACTATGCAAGCTACTTAACTTCATTCATAACATAGATAATTAAAGAGGATTAATAAAGTAGAACTTCCCCCACCTTTTCGGTAGAATGCTCGGCTTAGACTTGAACTTGAAAGAAATCTCGAGGGCTCGACTCCTCGTAAAACTACATTCATTGGGGTCATGTGTTAGTGTCTTAACATGGAACTTATTCTTATACTTATACTTAAACTCATACATAAGCTTTAGAAAAACTTTGCTCGCTTGGCTTCGCCTTGCTTGCATTCTTTTGAAAACATTCTTACTATAAAATATTTGGACAATCGAACTCTTAGCTTGCTTGCTTACGGATACTATTCTAATCACCTAAGATTCGTCATGATCTCCCTCAATACTTTACAGCTCATACATATCACATAAGCATGCTTTATAAACAATAGGCTCACTTAAACAATTACACTAAATTCTTTGACAAAACTTAACACGTGCTGCATTTTTAAAACGAGCATATCTTTCAACATACAAGTCGCATTAATATGATTCAAGTCTCATATTTCTCCTAAGACATGGTACTACAACTTTCATTTAGCACCCAAAAGCAAATAAGGTCATATTCATGGTCCAAAACCAGCAAACATTCAAAATATAAGTGCTGCCAGAAAAATAAAATTAACTCATGCGCGATTTCACCAAAACGAGTACCACTCACTACTCATATCATATTTCTACACGATTCTAGCACCAAATGAAAGATAACAGATAGAGATATAACTTTCATGTTGATCATCTTCTCACATAAACATGTTTGACACCCTTAAACACATCATACATTACACGCTTGAAAACAGTCAGAGTTTCAAAAAAACAGCATACACGGTCGACTTCTAAAAATCTTATAAAATCCATTTTAACTCCTTTTTTAAAGATTTAAAAACCCTCTAAAACCTAACTCATGTGGCTACAATTATATTATAATCCTCAAGTTCGGACATGCACAAAATAATACAGAATTGATCAAACACTAATGCATACGTGCTGTCCAGAAATTAAAATAAATCCATGCGCGGTTTTACGAAAAAAGGCATCATTCACTACTCGGACCATATTTTTGCTTGATTCCAGAACCACATGGAAGATAACACATAAAGGTACAATTGCAATGAAGACTTTAGGTTCATTTGAGCACATTATCACATCATAAATACACAAAACATTTAAACCTAACTGCAGTCTAATTAAAGAAAAACTGCTCGCGCAGTCAATTTTGTAAAAATCATAACTTATTCGTTTTAAGTCGAAATTGCACGATTCCAAAGCTCACGTAAACACAACTGAACGAACTACATATCATATGAAGAATTCAAAAACCGAAAACACAGTATCAGAGGCCTAAACTACTCCCGAACAGACCGCACGTAAACAACAATTACACATGAAATCATACCAATTTATCCGAACTTCTTAACATGTCGAAAGCAACATATAATCGATGATTCTAGGCACGTTTATCACGCAATAAAACACGATTATGAACACATAAATTAATAACAATAAACCTTATTCACATATCAATAAAACAATCCTTTCGGAAGCCCGGCAAGGCTCCGACCAATTCCCATTTCAACAATAACTCAACAATTAATTACTCGGACCTTAAGCAAGCATACGAGATTCGATTATCATGTCTTAACACATTAATTATTCTTACGTAACTTAAAAGAATTCAAATTAACAGTCCATAAGAGGTTAAGACGTTAGGGTTTTACCGCTCGAAAAAGGATGACGGTAAGGGTTCGAATGAAAGCTCGGTGGACTCGGCCGTGTACGTGGAGGGGCTGCTCGTTCGTGGAGGAGCTGCGGTGAATGGCTGCGTTGCACGTCGTGGAAGAGGACGGTGATGAAGGTGGCTGTTCACGGTGGCTAAGGCTGGGGCTCACGTGGTGCTGCGCGTGAAGGGCTCGCCGGCTACGTTTGTCGCTCCGACGGAACTCGACGGGGCTTGACGGCTACGATGGGTACTCCGACGGAACTCGACGGGGCTTGACGGCTACGATGGGTGCTCCGACGGAATTCCTCGCGTCCCGACAACGTTGCTTCGTGGAGGGCTGGGGTCTGCTCGCTCACGGTGGAGGATGATCGATGGTGATGGAGGGCTGCTATTTGCGGTGAAGGGCTCGGCGACTGAGATGGAGCTTCGTGGACGATGAAGATGGCCGGAGGAGAGGGACGATGATGGCGATGATGATGGTGACCTGATGATGGTCGGATAGATGATGATCAGAGGTCACGTTCTCTGATGGCCTGATCGTGACGATGGTGGCGATCGGGAAAATTAAGAGTGGAGGGAAAAGCGATGGAGTGATGGTGTGAGATGGAGGTGATGATACGGGATGAAGTTTCTGCTGTGAACGGGATGAAAAGGAGAGAGATTTATGGTGGCAATTGCGAGCAGATTTCTTTTCTGCTAGGGTCTGCGGATTCCTTCTTTTCTTTTGCTGAGGGAGATATTTAGAGAGATGTGAGGGAATGGGATTTTGGTACCGTATTTAACAAGATGTCTTGAATATTGGGACTAGGAAATTGAGATTGACTAGGCTTCTTACTTACTTGGATGAGGGATTAAAAACATCGTAAGTCTTGAGCTTTTTATCTGGCTTGGGAAAATTGGACTGTTATTTGAGCTCAATTTATCATCTTAATATTTATTATCTTCATTAATAAATTAAAATTAAAATTATATTAATTAAATTAAGTCATTTCATAATTTAAATTATATTAATATCAATGCATTTAATACTTAGGAAAAATTAAATAGATGAGGACATCTAAATAATTCCCTTTTAATCATTAACTTGATAATTAAATAAGTGTGGACACTCACTTAATCATCACATAAAAATCGAGCTTACAATAAAAATAAAAATAAAAATAAAAATAACATTGTAAATCATTAAATTAAACATAAATAATATCCATGAAAAAGCATAAAATGAACGACATGAGTTTGGGGTGTTACAGTACACAAGGTACACTCATGCACGTATGTCGTTCGTGCAGCTACACACGCGAACGCGTGCAGCGCACATCACCGTGCATAGCGCATGTAGTGCGCGCCATTAGGCGCTAAGCGCACGCTTATGATCCTTTAAGCTCCATTATTTAAGCCTAAGCAACCCAAACCTTATGCTCTTGAATTGCCGTGAAGATGAGACTAAGGGATAAGTTGGAGTGCAAGTTGCCATGGTGAGTCACCTAGTAGCTTCCACACATGGCATCTCACAGACGCACGGGTGGTGACTAAGTCGTGCATGTGCGCCACGTCGGTTGATGACTAAGCCATGCACGCCCACCTCAGCACTTGACTAGGACACATGTCCTCAAGGGGAGAAGTGTCATCCCTCACCTCTTTTGACCCCAATTTACCCACGGTTTTTATCTCCATAAATAACCGAGCATGTGGGACGTTTTCCTCATGCATTTTCACGCAAGAACAAGCCAACTTCAGCATATATTTGAGAGAAAAATTCTAAGGAAAATATTATAGAAAAATTATATAAAAATAGCCAAGGAAGGTTGAAGCATAGGGAAAGCAAGTACGCACGCATTCGAGTATTGGATACGCACGCAAGCCACCATGCAATTCTCGTCCGAACTGAATGGTATACCCCTATTTACCCTCTTTTTATGTTATTAAGTCCAGGATAGTAAGATCATGTGGAAATCATGTTGTTCGGTCCAAAGTTTTAGCAAAATGGCCTCGGAGGTGCTGTATAAGCCCTCTCCGAGTGATTTCAAAATTTAACCGGCAAGTCCCGAACAATTTATGCATATTTAAGCAAGTTAAGTCAAAACATGATCAGTCATATATGGATTGTCGGAAAAAGTAGCCGGACGGCTGGCGAAATGCCGACCGAGATGCCTACCGCACGCAGCGTGCGCACAGGCGCGCCCGGTAGGTCCAGCGAGTACGCAGGCAGCGTCCGCGCGCCCAGTAACGCGCACGCGTGCCCAGTACTCGGCAGTCAGGCCCTTGCGATGCCGCAGTCATGCGCATAGACGTGCACAATGCACGCCAACACGCACGGAAATGCATATCCAATCCACCCACGTACACCTCGACGTAGCACGCGCTTGATGAGGATCGTGTGTTTCGATTGCCGATAAGCTGCTAACCCGCGCCTTGAATGGCGATAGTGTTTCTCTAGCCAGAACCGCGCCTATTGAAACGAATAAAATTGCAGTAGTATTTTGGTAAAAAGACTAAAGCAAAGTTGGAAGAACAAAGTTATTGATTTCTTGGATGATTAAAAATAACATGGGGGAAGGGCCTTTATATAGGCACAAGATTTGTCTAAGTTAATCTACCAAGGAAAATAATAAAGTAATAAAATATTTAGTATCCTAACCAATCTAGATATCATAGAGCATTAAGGAAACTAAATAAGTAGGGATCTTGA
>CACSLK010006441.1:6166022-6180542 GCA_902706635.1 Striga hermonthica
CGCATCGCCAGCAGCCCGCGCATCCCGCCAGCATTCGACCGTGTGTCTGCCCAGCGCCCGACGCGCCCGATCAACACGCACGCTGTCCGCACGTGCTGCCCGCTGCCAACTGACGACCGAGACCTAGCCACCGTCTGTTCGTGATACGTTTGACGTGTTGATTAGAATCAACTAAAGGCCAAACCTATCCGACCATTAGGTTGTGGTGTTCAGTCGAACTTCACCAATGGTACTCTACATCGTCTCAGAGTCGGCAAAATTTTTAAAAGGTGAACGTCCATATCCTAACTATAGATTCCGCTGCGTTAGGATTTATTTTGATAAAGTTCAATACTGTGCATGTTTTTTGACGTTCCTAATAAAACCCAACATGGAAAGCTGGTAGTTACTTGGGCTATGACTAAGCTTGTAGGGTGGTGAGTAAGCACAAAATGCCACCCTTGAGCATTAAGCACACGACAAATGGCGCATTGCCATTGGCCGAGCTTTTATCCCATTTTTCCCTTAATTTTCCACCGTACTATAAGTCAGCAATTTGGGATGAATAAATAGCTGATCATTTAAGCTATAAGTTCAGCATATATTAAGCTATTTCACGTTTAACACGCACACGGCAACATGAACTTCCGCATGCACTCGGAGTTGAGAAAATCACGCACAACTTGTGAAATTCTCCGAGCACTTGAGGAGGTAACCTCATCCTTAACCTCTTTTCATGTTAGTAATATTATTTAAAGTTCAGATTATTCAACTCATGTCAAGAAATTCATAAGAAAATGCAAAGAGTACTCGGTTTGTGTTATTTTAGCTCACACCGAGTGATGTTCAGTTCTATTCGAATAACACCGAGTAATTCATGCTTATTTGATCATTTTAGGTCATTATATGATCAGTTTTAAAAGATAGGCCGAGACAAGTTGATGTTAAGATCATGTTTTGGCCTATGGATGTGGACTGCACACGTAGTGCACGCCCACGGGCCGTAGTAATTGCTCCCTCGTGTTATCTTTTAATATGATCAGAATTGTTCGAGTAATCCCTGTCTAAATAGCCTTTAAATAGTATTTTATTATTAGTTTCTTAAGGTTATACGATAAAAGTTTAAGTTTATTCGAGGAATTTGGCTTGACGCCAAACATGTGCGTATGGTACGCACGCCTCGACACTATACGATTCTATTTAGTGAAGTTCATGAATTTTGTGTTAAAATAAATATGTATAGTCATGTTATGTTTAAACATGTGGAATCATGTTAATGTTGCCTTAGAAAGTTGCCGGACGGCCGGCAAAATGCCGACCATGATACCTACCTTGCACAGCGTGCGCGCAAGCGCGTCCAGCAGGTCCAGCGAGTACGCAGGCAGCATCCGCGAGCCCAGTAACGCGCACGTATGCCCAGTACTCCAAAGTTACGTCCCAGCCATACATGAACGCGTACGCAGTGTACGCCAACACACACACTGGCCATCAGTCATGCACGCCAGCACGCCCAATAGCGTGCCAGCGATGCCCAGCGGGCCTCGGCGATGCCGGCAGCACGCCCGAGTGATCAGTCAGCCCAGCACGCGCAGCCCGCGTGCCAGTCACCTACCTACGGTGCACAGCAGCGCCTGGTAGTGCTCATACGTGCCAGTGCCATTGCCAATGTCCGTGGCAGTGGCCAGTTATGCCCAGCAAATGTCCAACAGCCGCTGGTCGTGCACAGCAGCACGCCAGTAACCGTCCCCAGCACGCACGGTGTCAGCAGCACCTGCCAGCGCACGGGACCAAGCCAGCCAGCGTCCGCCAGTGCCAGCAGCACCGGCAGTGCCCAGGCCGCGACTAGTGCGCGAGTGACCGAGCCGGTGGTTAGCCAGCAGCCAACCGTCCGGCCACAGCGAGCCGACGGTCCGGCCTGTCAATGAACCGGCCGGACCAGATCGGTTACTTGAGCAGTTCAGTATTTAGTGACCTGGTCCGAGTTCAGTACAGTATTTCAGTTAATTTTTCAGTCCAGTCAGTTCAGTCTGGTTTTCTTGTCAGTCAAGTTAAATCCCGAGATTAATCCAGTTAAATGTTTAGATCGAGTCGAGTATCTTAACAACTATTTTAAGTCAATCTGAGCATAGTACTTAGTATTTGTTTATATATGTCAGTTTTGCAGGAAATCAACACTTACATTTTCAGATCAGCAGTTCAGGTGGGAACTCAGAATAAGTATTACATTGATATTAATTACTCAGCCACGTTTAAAGGTATGTATATGAGATTATCCACTTTGGGTGGGGGCGCGAGACCCTAAGTAACCATCCAAAGTTCTGGTGGAGGCGCAAGGCCTTAAGTATCCATCAGAGTGTGCACATGGCGGACATAGTGTCCGAGACAGCTCAGTTCAGTTACAAACCTTGTGTCTGGAGATTACAGTTTACTTATACATACCTGCAGCCATGATATTATTATTATTAATGTTTACTTTAATATGAGTTTCTGCGGAGTACAGTGATTTTAGTACTCACGCTCCCACTATTATCATGTTTTTCAGGTCATGAAGTCAGGACGGAGGAGTGAGATGACGGAGCTGTTCGGGACTATGCTTATAAAGCTTAAATTACCTAAGCTTTATGCTTATGAAGCTTAAATTATGTTTTGTACAGTTTGAATTTGGCATAGCGGTGCCGTTATTATTTTTAGATAACTTGTTTTCACGATCACGGTACTGCTATCCAATTTCACCACTACGGTTTCCGCTGATGTTTTACTGTTCGTCATTCTTAGTCAAATGAATCAGTCGGCGAACTTTTATTTGGTTTTTCAAAACCAAAAGTCGAGATTTTTCAATCAGCTATGTATTTTAGTAGCACTCCGAATAAATATTTCGCAATGTAAAATGTTTTATTTTGAATGTAATTGCGAAAAGCGCACTCTGATTTTAATAAGCTAGTGGGGTGTTACAAATGGTATCAGAGCACGTTTTTGCGTCTCTGAAAGTTTTCACGAGTCAGAAAGTTTTAAGAAAAACCCGAATATGTCATGCTCACGCCTCGCCGACTACCAGGTAAGTGCTGATTAAGTTTTAAATTATAAACAATTTACTATTTCTATGCTCAGAAATTTCTCAGTTACGATATTGTTAAGATGCTCGAATTATGTTCATGATCAGTAGTCAGTATACTCGGAAATTATGTCAGAATTCCCCGGTCATGTTTAGCAATTCGTTAAGAATTTGTGTACTTTATTGATCAGCTTCAATAAAGTCCTCAGTAAGGTTATCCAGGTCAGAATTCAGAACTCTAAAAAGGGGCTAAGTTTGAGAACTCTAGATTCCATTCTAGATTTATTCAGGTTGAGTTAATGCCTCGTTCAATGATTTGTAAACAATAATGTTTTACAAATCTTAGCAATTCAGTTCCTCAGACATTTTCTATTGAAAATTTGCCCATTTTGCCAACCAGTTGGCACATTCCAAGGAAGAATTCCTTGAATTAGACCAGGGAATAAGCTCAATATTCCTGAGTTAAGTCAGTAACTTAAGCTCAGGGCGAGATTTTTCAGGCTAAAGGTTGTTAAAATTTGCAAGTCATTGTCAAGGTAACAATTTCCAGTGTATAAGAGTCAATAAGTTTGGGTTACTATGGAGGCTTTAAATAAGAGCCATTAAGTCGGGTATACCATGGAGGCTTGAAGCTGAGACCGGAGCAGTACAGTTTCAGAAAGTAACAACCTTTAGAGTCAGTAAGTCGGGTATCTTATCAGTTAGATACTCTGAGTTTAGTTGGCAAAGTTCAAGATCAGTTATTTATTCAGTACTTGCGGGACCAGTTGATACTGGAGCAGCCCAATATAGTACAAAGTTATGAGTCAATGATCACGATATAAAGTTAATGTTCATGATTTAAGGTCGACGTATAATAGTTGTTCAGCCGGGTTAAATATGGAGGTCTGTAATACAGACTATTAGTCCAATTTTACCTGGAAGCTTGAAGTCGTACCTTATTAAGTCAAGAAAGTCAGTAAATGTCATGTTCCAAATTCCGAGATGACTATGTTAATTGTTTCGGAATAGCTTTCAGAGTTCAAGTGAGAACGATTCAGTCATGTAAAAGTCAAGTCCTGGATATTCAGTTATGTGAATGCTCAGACTAGTCATGTTAAGTCAAGGATAGTCTGTCTAATAAGACAAGACTTATCAGTGATTTCAAATATGTCCAGTGCCTCGATACTCAAATGCAGATAATTTGAGAACTCGTAGGAAAGATGAGTTTATGATAAACATTTCTTGAGGTTATGTTTGACCTCAAGGAAGGTAGACAATTGCAGGTACAATATGTCGACATACGACACGACGGAGAAGATTAATCAACAGCAACAATCAATTCCGTGGAGACGGATGCCATGCTTGAGTCACAGTACACTGGGAGGTCACAGAGAGTTAGCATTATAGTACATTGAGGTTACTAGCCGAGATACATATATGATCAGCCATACAGACTACATAGACGTCGCAGGTTTAATGTTCGCCAGGTGCTGTATGCAGGTGTGCCGCACTCACTTGATGAGTGGCAGGTATGCCACATTGCAATGTGCCGTGAATGACGTGCCGCGTGTCGAGTAGACATTCACGAAAGGTAATTGCCAGGATTGCTAGTTACCCTCATTGGTACATGTGCGTATCTCTGAAATTTTCTAGGAGTACCAATAACTGGGAGTTACCAAAACCGACGTTCAAACCGAGGACCAACAATCAACATGGAAATGAAGACCAGTACGCTTATGAGTTATGTTTTTAATGTCAAGTATAATAAATGGAACACTTTATCTTATAAAAGTGTCCCGTTTCAGTCAGTGGTTAATCATCAACTCACTTAATTGTGAATTGTTGATTTCTCAGTTAAAATTAAGTCTAATGTTCAGTATTCGATATTGAATTCTCAAGTCATGTCAGTGGTAAGTATAAGCTTCATGTTAAGCTTGTACCTTTCAATTTTTAGTATTTCCGAGGACAGAAATATTTTAAGGAGGGTGGATTGTAACGCCCCAAGTTTTATTAATAAAGGAAAATACTAGCTCTTACATGTAAGCTAGCCTTTGTTAATAAAATTTCATGTTATCATTCAAGTTTAAGTTTTCCAGCTAGTTAAGTTCTAAGTTCGATGTTAAGTCAAAAGTATATCCGGTTGATTTTTCTTATTAACCGAGTCAATAATAATAATTAATCTCAGTCTGTTTATTTTAATAAATAGAAATCAGTGAGTCGGGATTAATTATTCCAGTATTGACGTATTAATCGAATTTGAGAATATTCGATAAATCGTCAAGGATAAGTTTGGAGCCAGTTATTGAGTTCCAGGTTAAGTTCGACTTTTAGTCAACTTAATGTTCGGTTTAATTATTTTAGTAACCGAATGAGTTTTTGCATTTAATTCCAATTAATTGGGATTAATGAGATTATATCAAGATAATATTCGAATTAAGTTCCGAGGTCAAGTTATAACCGAAAATGAGTACATTCGGTTAAGAGTCATATATGAATGTCGTCGTTCCTATACAGCGACGCGTTCACATTTGGTACACCTGCCATCATTAATTAGGTAATGGTCATTAGCCTTGCTTAATTAACTTAATTCATGTTTAACTAATTAATCATGATTAACTTAAAGATAATCATGATTAGCTTAATGTTAATGATGATTAATTAACATTAATGAAGATTATTTTAAAGTTAATCATATTTAAGAGTAATCATGTTTAGCTTAGTATCAAACATGCTTAGCATACCCTAGGCATGCCTTAGCACGCCTAAACCAGGCCTTATTTTAAAGTTAATCATGTTTAAGAGTAATCATGTTTAGCTTAGTATCAAACATGCTTAGCATACCCTAGGCATGCCTTAGTACGCCTAAACAAGGCTTAGTATATCAAATTGCCGTGAGAATTATGGATCACCAATCTTCGCGTGCATCATCATCCGTTCCTGGACACATGGAGAGCTGGTAGTTACTTGGGCTATGACTAAGCTTGTAGGGTGGTGAGTAAGCACAAAATGCCACCCTTGAGCATTAAGCACACGGCAAATGGCGCATGGCCATTGGCCGAGCTTTTATCCCAATTTTCCCTTAATTTTCCACCGTACTATAAGTCAGCATTTTGGGATGAATAAATAGCTGATCATTTAAGCTATAAGTTCAGCATATATTAAGCTATTTCATGTTTAACACGCACACGGCAACATGAACTTCCGCATGCACTCGGAGTTGACAAAATGTGAAATTCTCCGAGCACTTGAGGAGGTAACCTCATCCTTAACCAATTTCATGTTAGTAATATTATGTAAAGTTCAGATTATTCAACTCATGTCAAGAAATTAATAAGAAAATGCAAAGAGTACTCGGTTTGTGTTATTTTAACTCACACCAAGTGATGTTTAGTTCTATTCGAATAACACCGAGTAATTCATGCTTATTTGATCATTTTAGGTCATTATATGATCAGTTTTAAAAGATAGGTCGAGACAAGTTGATGTTAAGATCAAGTTTTGGCCTATGGATGTGGACTGCACGCGTAGTGCACGCCCACAGGCCGTAGTAATTGCTCCCTCGTGTTATCCTTTAATATGATCAGAATTGTTCGAGTAATCCCTGTCTCAATAGCCTTTAAATAGTATTATATGATCAGTTTCTTGGGGTTATTCGATAAAAGTTCAAGTTTATTTGAGGAAGTTGGCTTGACGCCAAACATGTGCGTATGGTACGCACGCCTCGACACTATGCGAGTCTATCTAGTGAAGTTCATGAATTTTGGGTTAAAATCAATATGTATAGTCATGTTATGTTTAAACATGTGGAATCATGTTAATGTTGCTGGAGAAAGTTACCGGACGGTCGGCGAAATGCCGACCATGATGCCTACCGTGCACAGCGTGCGCGCAAGCGAGTACGCAGGCAGCGTCCGCGAGCCCAGTAACGCGCACGCATGCCCAGTACTCCAAAGTTACGTCCCAGCCATACATGAACGCGTACGCAGTGTACGCCAACACGCACGCTGGCCATCAGTCATGCGTGCCAGCACGCCCAGTAGCGTGCCAGCGATGCCCAGCGGGCCTCGGCGATGCCAGCAGCACGCCCGAGTGCCCAGTCAGCCCAGCACGCGCAGCCCGCGTGCCAGTCGCCTACCTACGGTGCACAGCAGCGCCTGGTAGTGCTCATACGTGCCAGTGCCATTGCCAATGTCCGTGGCAGTGGCCAGTTATGCCCAGCAAGTGTCCAGCAGCCGCTGGTCGTGCACAGCAGCACGCTAGTGATCGTTGATGAAGATCGTGTGTTCGGACTTTCGACAAGCAACGCGAGTGCCTTAAATCGAGATAGGGTCCCGAAGATCCGTGTCCACAGTCCTTCGAAACAAGTAAAATTGCAATAGAACTCAAAGAAATCTATGCAAAGTGTTTGAACAAAAGTTCGGATTTTGTATTAAGAAGAATCAATTATTAATTTAACAAGAGAGAGGGCCTTTATATAGACATCAACTAGATCTAGTCCTATTATAACTATAACTCTAATAAAGCAATAAAATATTAGGTGTCCTAAACAAACTAGGAAAAAAATCTCTAGAATATCTCTTGCTTGGGCTTCAAGCCGCCTTTGCGCGCGTGCTGGACTCCCGCGCCTGCCTCGCCTATTCCTTGCGCGGTTAGGTCTGCTCGCGCGTGAACCTCCTCAGTTGTATTCGGGCTATCGCGTCCTGGGTCGAAATTCTCGCGCGCGTCATCGTCCGCGCGTGCATGTCCGCTAACGAGCTGGGCCTCAGCAGCCCGTCGGCTTAACCTTCGTCGTGCATGATAAGCGCGGCTCGCAGCATTCTTTAGTCTTCTAGCCGTGTCTGCATCATTCCCGTCCCCTTCAAGTACTTCCTTGTCCTCAAGGAAGAAATCAGGGAACATCTCACGCATCTCGTCCCAACTTTGCCACGTCGCTTCCTCACTCGACAAGTCCTCCCATTCGACGAACACCTCCAAAAAATATTTCCCAGCCTTTTTGATTTGCCGATACTCCATCGCGTGGCTTGGCCGCACCATAACCTGCCCGTCCGGCGTGACCGAGGGTAGTCGATCCTTTGCCGCATGCGTTTCACCGAGTCATTGCTTGAGTTGTGAGATGTGTATCACCGGATGAATATGGGAATCGTCCGGCAATTCAAGTCGATAAGCAACCTTCCCAACTTTGGCCATAATTTTATAAGGCCCGTAATATCGAACTCCGAGTTTGGTCGTGGCCCTTTGCGCGGCCGTCCTTTGCCGAAATGGCCTCAACTTCAAGTATACCCAGTCCCCGGGCTCGAACTCCACGTCACGTCGCTTGCCATCATGGTACGCCTTCATCCTATTGATCGAGCCCTCCAACGTTCGCTTCAACTCGCGCAACATCAAGTCGCGCTCGACCAACTCTCGATCGACCTCATCATTCACAGCGCTCCCCATCGAGTAACTTACGATCGTCGGCGGTTTGCACCCGTACACCAATTCGAACGGCGTTGCCTTAGTCGAGCTATGGTAAGTGGTGTTATACCAATACTCGGCCCAAGGTAAATAATTCTCCCATCGCTTTGGAAATTGATGCACATAGCACCAAAGGTACTGCTCGAGCGTGCAATTGGTCACCTCTGTCTGTCCGTCGGTTTGTGGATGATAAGCTGAGCTCATGCTTAGCTCCGTTCCCTGCAATCTAAAGAACTCCGACCAAAAGCTACTCATAAATATCCGATCTCGGTCGGACACAATTGATCGCAGTACCCCATGCAATTTCATCACATATTCGACAAATAATTTTGCTATAGACTTAGCCGTGTATGGATGAGTAAAGGGAATAAAATGCGCATACTTGGTAAGACGGTCGACCACCACCATGAATCCATTGAACCCATTCGAGAGTGGCAACCCCTCGATAAAATCCATGGTGATGTCCTCCCAAATACGTGCGGGGACCGGCAAAGGTTGGAGCAGCCCGCCTGGTCGACGCGCGTCCGCCTTAGTGCGTTGGCACTCATCACATCGCCCAACATAGTCGCGCACATCGCCCCTCAGCTCTGGCCAATAAAAAGTGCTCGCAATCCTCATCCATGTCCGGAACACCCCGGAGTGTCCTCCAAACTTCGAGTCGTGGAAGTGCCGGATGATTTCCTCGCGCAACGATCCCGCCTTGGGCACGACGACTCGTCCATGATAAAAGAGCAAGCCATCGTGCATGTCATGGTCCTCGACCTCGTCATGTCCTATATTCAGCTTCTCGATCATGTCCCGACAATGTGCATCCTCGTCTTGTGCCTTCCGAAGCTCGGCCCAAACGACCCACGTCGGTCCCGTTACTGCGTCGAGCTCGGCTACGTCTTCCCGGCGAGACAATGCGTCGGCCACGGTGTTTTGGCGACCGGGTCGATACACTATCTCGAAGTCGAACCCCATCAATTTGAACACGAACTTCTGCTGCTCAGGCGTCACGATCCTTTGCTCGAGCAAGTGCTTGAGTGGCTGCTAGTCTGTAACAATTCGAAAGTGTCGCCCAAGAAAGTATGGTCTCCACACGCGTACGACCTCGACCACGGCCAGCATCTCCTTCACATATGCGGACAGCCCTAAGCGCGCCGGCCCAAGCGCCTTGCTAAGATAGGCCAATGGCCGCCCTTCTTGCACTAGGACCGCTCCGATTCCAATGTCGCTCGCGTCCGAGTGAATCTCGAACATTACGTCAAACCTCGGCATCGCGAGCACGAGCGTGGTCGTCATGGCTTTCTTCAATTCCTCGAATGCCATCTCGCTCGCTTTGGTCCACTTGAAGGCTCCTTTCTTCGTCATTTCCGTAAGTGGCTTAGCTATGGTCCCATAGTCCTTCACGAATTTTCGATAGTAGCCCGTGAGACCAAGGAACCCTCGCAACTGCGTCAAGCTCATGGGTTTCGGCCACCCCACCATCGCCTCGATCTTCCTCGGGTCTACCTTAACACCTTCATGAGAAATAAAGTGCCCAAGGTATTCGACCACCTCTTGAGCAAACGAGCACTTGGACGGCTTGATAAAAAATGAGATAGCCGCCAAAATCTTCAAAACAACTCGCAAGTGCTCGAGATGATCTGTCCATGTTTTTCAGTACACCAAAATGTAATCAAAGAATACTAACACAAACTTACGAAGATACTCCTTGAAGATTGAATTCATCGCAAACTGAAATGTCGACGGCGCATTGCACAAACCAAAAAGCATCACGAGATATTCGTAGTGCCCTTGGTGCGTGCGAAAAGCCGTCTTGGGCACGTCCTTTTTGGCCAACCTTATCTGATGGTAGCCTGCGCGTAGGTCGAGCTTAGAGAAGTAACGCGCACCACCCAACTCGTCAAGCATGTCGTCGACGCTTGAAATGGGAAAGCGGTCCTTCATAGTGGCCGCATTGAGAGCGCTGTAGTCCGTGCAGAACCGCCAAGTTCCGTCCTTCTTCTTTGCGAGCATCACCAGTGACGAGAACGGGCTCGAGCTATGCTGGATGAGCCCGGACTCGAGCATCTCGCCCACCTGTCGTTCGATCTCCGTCTTTTGGAAGTGTGCGTATCGATACGGATGCACGTGCACTGCTCGACCTTCCTCGATCAAAGGTATGTGATGGTCGAACTCTCGATGTGGTGGCAGCCCCTTAGGCTCGTCGAGGACCTGGTCGAACTCCTCGAGCAAGTCACGCACCTCGCGCTGCCTCTCCTCGACCACTTGGTCGAACTCCTCGACCACCTTCGCGTCCTTGCCTGTCTTCTCGACCACGACAGCGTACAACTGTCCGCCACCTCGCCATACCTTCTCGATGCTTTTTAGACCAACCTCCTTGGTCGATCCTTCGTTTGCTTTCAAGGTGACCAGCCCATCATCGGTCTCGAACTTCATCACGCCCTTCCGATAGTTGATCGTCACATCTCCGAGTCCCTCGAGCCACTGAACCCCAAGCACCATGTCCGGCCCTACCAGTGGCAAGGCAAACAGGTCCGCCTTCACCGTCACTCCTTGGAATTTGATTGGCACTCCTCGGTACACCTTCGAGCACCGCAGTCGCTCACCATTAGCCACCCGAACCTCGAATGGCTCGACCATGGACGTGGGTAGTTTAAGTTTGTGAGATAGCGTCGTATTAATAAAGTTGTGCGACGACCCATTGTCCACGAGCACAGTCACTCGCCGGTCCTTCACCCATGCCGGCAATCGCATTGTCCTCGAGCCCTTGGTGCCTGCCATGGCGTGCACAGAGATCTCGGCCTCATCATCGAGCACCTCGACCTCCTCCGTTTCCCTTTCTTCCACAAATTCTGGCTCCTCATCACCTGCGTCAACAAACTCGATCAAAAAATTTTGCTTACATTTATGACCTGGGGTGAACCTCTCCTCGCACTTAAAGCACAATCCCTTCTCACGCCTCCGAGCCATCTCTTCGACCGTCAATCGCTTGATCTCTGGAATAGGGGGTCGAATGTTGCTCGTTGGTTTGACCCCTGTATTGAACGTGTTCGTGTTAGTCGGCACCCGGCGCGATTCTGGGGCGCGGAGATCCGCCCGTCCCCTTCGTGTTGCGGCCAGGTGCTCATCGCGCCGTCGAGCAACCTCCATCGCCTTTTGCATGGTGTCTGGTTGCTCTAATCGTACCTCCGCAGCCAAATCGTACCTAAGTCCTCCAATGAATGCACCGACCAAGGCACTCTCGGGCCACCCTCGTACGCGACACGCCAAACGCTCGAACTCCTTTTGGTAATCGCGTAGAGTTCCTGTTTGCCTAATACGCGAGAGCGCCTCGTCATAGTTGAGGTAACTCGACGCTCCAAACCGCGTGAGTAGTTCTCTCTCAAAATCGTTCCACATGATCGGTTGATTGCGGGTCCCGTATACGCTTGTGAGCCATTGCCACCACACGTTGGCCTCCCCATCTAGGTAATAGGCCGCATACCTGATCCAGTGCCTCGCCGGTGTCTCGTTCAATTCAAAGTATTGCATCGCCCGATTGAGCCACGCCTCGGGGTCGTTCCCTGTGAAGGTCAAGAGCATTATTTTTGGTTTGTCAACCCTCGGCCTCTCGTGCATGTTGGACGCTTGCGAGTTCCGTTCAAATTCCTCCTCCTCGTGCTCCCACTGTTGTTCCTGTTGCCGTAGACGCTCGCGTGCGTCTGTGCGAATTCGCTCGTGAGTGTGCGGCTGCTGCTGGAGTTCTTGAAAGTTTCGCCCCATCTCCTCGAATTTTTTGGTCATGAATTGCATCATCTCCTTAAGAGCCACCTTGTGAGACCCGAGTTCTTCCCCCATGGTGGACATGGTCTGGGTCATGCCCGAAACCCGTGCATCAAGGCCATCGATTTTGTCCTTCATCTCTTTGTTGGCCATCTCCTTCTTCTCTTTTTTTCTTTCTTTGCTACGAGGACTCGTTTTGATTTTTTTTTTTTGGAACGAAGAAAGATCAAACAAGAAAATTAAAATTAGAATCAGGAGGAAGAAGAACACACGATCAAACACCTCTCAATGAAAGAACCAATGATGAAGATCGTGTGTTCCGACTTTCGACAAGCCACGCGAGTGCCTTAAATCAAGATAGGGTCCCGAAGATCCGTGTCCACAGTCCTTTGAAACAAGTAAAATTGCAATAGATATCAAAGAAATCTATGCAAAGTGTTTGAACAAAAGTTCGGATTTTGTATTAAGAAGAATCAATTATTAATTTAACAAGAGAGAGGGCCTTTATATAGGCATCAACTAGATCTAGTCCTATTATAACTATAACTCTAATAAAGCAATAAAATATTAAGTGTCCTAAACAAAATAGAAAACAAGGAAATAAATCTCTAGAATATCTCTTGCTTGGGCTTCAAGCCGCCTTTGCGCGCGTGCTGGACTCCCGCTCCTGCCTCGCCTATTCCTTGCGCGGTTAGGTCTGCTCACGCGTGAACCTCCTCGGTTGTATTTGGGCTATCGCGTCCTGGGTCGAAATTCTCGCGCGCGTCATCGTCCGCGCGCGCATGTCCGCTAACGAGCTGGGCCTCAGTAGCCCGTCGGCTAAACCTTCGTCGTGCATGATAAGCGCGGCTCGCAGCATTCTTTAGTCTTCTCGACGTGTCCGCATCAATCGTCCCCAGCGCACGCACGGTGTCAGCAGCACCTGCCAGCGCACGGGACCAAGCCAGCCAGCGTCCGCCAGCGCCAGCAGCGCCAAGGCCGCGCCTAGTGCGCGAGTGACCGAGCCGGTGGTTAGCCAGCGGCCGACCGTCCGTCCAAAGCGAGCCGACGGTCCGGCCAGTCAGTGAACCGGCCGGTCCAGACCGGTTACTTGAGTAGTTCAGTATTTAGGGACCTGGTCCGAGTTCAGTACAGTATTTCAGTTAATTTTTCAGTCCAGTCAGTTCAGTCCGGTTTTCTTGTCAGTCAAGTTAAATCCCGAGATTAATCCAGTTAAATGTTTAGATCGAGTCGAGTATCTTAACAGCTATTTTCAGTCAGTCTGAGCATAGTACTTAGTATTTGTTTATATATGTCTGTTTTGCAGGCAATCACACTTACATTTTCAGATCAGCAGTTCAGGTGGGAACTCAGAATAAGTATTACATTGATATTAATTACTCAGCCACGTTTAAAGGTATGTATATGAGATTATCCACTTTGGGTGGGGGCGCGAGGCCCTAAGTAACCATCCAAAGTTCTGGTGGAGGCGCAAGGCCTTATGTAACGCCCCACTTTTATTTGCCGAAAATAAGAATAAATTTTTCAAATTTATTTCAAAACACTTGAGGCGCTACTCATTTTCAAAACAAGTTTTAATAATATCATAAATACAACACCCAAACGGGTTCACTAATCATGTCAACACCCAAACCGGGTTCTTTAATAACATCAATTCCCAAGCTGGGTTTCTCAATTTCATAAATACTAGGGAGCACACTCCCTATCAATAATCCGATACTCAACGTAAATCAGAAATGCATAAACGATAATAAGCAGTTCATATAGCGGAAGCAAAATCATCAATATGACCACCACTCGCATCCCTCTGTCGTACCCGCGCAAACTAACCTGCATCAATGAAGAGCAGGTGGGGATGAGCACAAGAGGAACAGTAGTGCTCACCACTATGCAGTAAATAACAACAAAATATAACAAGAGTATGGTCACAGCATGAGTATAAATCCATTCATCATGTCACATCTCCAATCAATACACCAATAATCTCACTCATGTGCACATCTATCATTAGCCATTGAAGGACATACAGCTCTCAACAATGGGAGTGCATACCGAAGGACATACAGCTCTCAACGGTATGGCCTTTCATTAGGACTTAGGGAGATTGCCTCACAAGGCACCGTCGAAGGACATACAGCTCACATCGACGGGGACAACCGATCGAAGGACATACAACTCACATCGATGGTTAAACCAATTCACAAGCATGCATTGATCATACCAATCCAACAACAAATAAGTTATTTACGGCATAGCAAATTTTACAATTACAACCCACCTGGTGACGGCTGATAAATCGAAAT
>CACSLK010006441.1:6247168-6266988 GCA_902706635.1 Striga hermonthica
CACCCTCAAAGGGGTGGTCGTTACATGCGACCATCCAGCCTCATGGCCTTAGTAATGATGGATTTTTTTCTTTTTGAACACATGCCCACCCTCAAATGGGTGGTCGTTATATGCGACCATCCAGCTTCATGGCCTTAGTCATGATGGATTTTTTTCTGTTTGAACACATGCCCACCCTCAAAGGGGTGGTCGTTACATGCGACCATCCAGCTTTATGGCCTTAGTCATGATGGATTTTTTTTCTTTTTGAACACATGCCCACCCTCAAAGGGGTGGTCGTTACATGCGACCATCCAGCCTCATGGCCTTAGTCATGATGAATTTTTTTCTTTTTGAACACATGCCCACCCTCAAAGGGGTGGTCGTTACATGCGACCATCCAGCCTCATGGCCTTAGTCATGATGGATTTTTTTTTCTTTTTGAACACATGCCCACCCTCAAAGGGGTGGTCGTTACATGCGACCATCCAGCCTCATGGCCTTAGTCATGATGGATTTTTCCTTTTTCACTTAACCTGCCATCAAGGTTAATCCCAGGATCCCATCGACATAGAAATAATTCGATAAACAGTAAATTTTGAAAACTCCAATACGTCATTTCATTGATCAACAGGCGAAGAAGCTCATTACATTGATGCTAGCGAGTTGCTCTATGAATAAAAAGCAAAATTTTAAGCATAATACTTCTTCAAGTTAGCTATATTCCATGACCTGGCTAGGGATCTTCCTTCTGCATCCTTCAAAGAGTATGCCCCTACAGTATGAACTTTCTCGACCAAGTACGGTCCTTGCCATTTCGGCTCTAATTTACCGACATGCTTCAACACATCGACTCTTTTCCATACCAAGTCGCCCACCAGGAATCTTCGTGTTTTCACTTTTCTGTCATGCGCTTCTCGCATCCTTTGTTTGTACGCCTCGACTCTGATCGTTGCCTTCTCTCGAAGCTCTTCGATCGTGTCGAGCACTGCCGTCATCAAATGTTCATTCTGTTCTCGGTCATACGTGCTCGATCTTTGGGACTGAACCTCGACCTCTATCGGCAACAAAGCTTCCATGCCGTATACCATATTGAACGGTGTTTTCCCGGTGGTTGATCGGGGCGTTGTTCTGTACGCCCATAGCACCGAAGTAAGTTCATCCACCCATGCTCCCGATGCCTTCTCCAACCTTGTTTTCAGGCCGTTCAATATAATCCTGTTGGTCACTTCGACCTGCCTATTGGCATGCGGGTGTGCGACTGAAGCGAAGTGTTGATCAATTTTCATGTCCTCGCACCATGTCCGGATCCGCTTGCCATTGAATTGGGTCCCGTTGTCTGACACCAACACCTTAAAAACTCCGAACCTGCAACATATGTTATCGTATAGAAAATGTATCACTTTCTCCTCTATGATCTTTGCAAGAGGTTCGGCCTCCACCCACTTTGTGAAGTAATCGACCGCGACGATCAAAAACTTCCTCTGTCCAGTTCCTTGAGGCATGGGCCCAACCAGGTCGATCCCCCATTGGGCGAACGGGATGGGAGAACTCATCGCTGTCATAGCTTTGGTCGGTTGGTGAATAAGTGGGCCGTGTTTCTGGCATTGCAAACATTTCCACACCATCTCTTTTGCATCTTCTCTCATCGTTGGCCAGAAATATCCTGCTCTTAGAGCCTTTGCTACCAGGGAACCCGCCTTGCTGTGGTCGCTGCAACAGCCCTCGTGAATCTCCTTCAACACATATCGCCCTTCTTCTCCAGTTACGCATCGCAAGTGGGGACCCGCGTGCGACCTCTTATAGAGAATCCCTCCATGCTCAAAAAATCTCCTTATTACTTTAACGGCTCCTTCCTTCAATTCCATTATTATCAATTCCCTCCAATCCTTGACTTCTTCTATCTCGACCACCTCCTTCTTGACCACACTCTTCTCCATGTGCAGCAAGGTCACACTTCTACTCTTGCAGTCCACCAGACTTTGTGCCACTTTCTGGATTAACTCGAAAGAATCGAACTCTCCCTGCAGTCTCCTTATCTCCTCCACATACTTCATCATCCTTTCCTCCCGGACCTCAAACCCTTCTTGGAATTGAGCCACAACCAATTGCGAATCCGAATGTACCTGTACTGCTCGAGCTCCGCCACTTAAGGCCAGTTTGAGTCCTTTAATGACCGCCTCGTATTCCGCTTCATTATTCGATATCTGGTAGGCTACCTTGATTGCAAACTCCAGGCTGTCACCTTTCGGCGACATAAGTACGATGCCTAGGCCCCCTCCGTCCCTCGACACCGATCCATCTGCAAACACCTGCCATATCCCTTCAGACTCCTCGCTCTCCTTCGTCCCCTCTTGTATAAAATCGGCAAGTGCCTGAGCCTTAATTGCCCTCCTTGGCTCGTAGATAATTGTGTATTCACTCAGCTCGACTGCCCACTTAACCAATCTCCCCGACACGGAAGGTCGACCCAGCGTTTCTCCCAATGGCATATTCGTCCGGACATTCACCCTATGTCCCAAGAAGTATGGTCTCAGCTTTCTTATGGTGACAACCACCGCCAAGGCCCCTTTTTCAATCTCTGAATACCTCCTCTCTGCCCCTTGCATCACTTTACTCATGTAATAGATCGGAAATTGGGTCGCTCCTTCCTCCCGCAATAGCACCGAGCTCACCGCCGTCTCCCCAGTGGACAAATACAACACAAAGTCCTCCCCTTGCACTGGTTTCGCCAATAATGGTAGGTCGACCAACACCTTTTGCAACTCCTCGAATGCTTTCTGGGCTTCGTCTGTCCATTGGAATTTCGAGCTTTTCCAGAGCGTCTTAAACAAGGGCCGCTTTTCTCAGCTACCTTAGAAATAAAGCGGCTCAGGCCTGCTATTCGACCAGTTAGGATCTGTACCTCCTTCATCTTCGTGGGGGGTTGCATCTCGATCACCGCCCTTACTTTCTCCGGGTTGACCTCGATTCCCCTCTTCGTGACCATGTAGCCCAAAAACTTCCCAGATTTGACCCCGAATGAGCACTTAGCGGGATTCAGCTTCATCCCATACTTCCGAAGGGTCATGAATGTTTCTTTTAAGTCGTTTACATGGTCAATTTCCTCTTTGCTCTTTACTAGCATATCATCTACATACACCTCCATGTTCCTTCCCAGCTGATCCTTAAAAATTTTATCCACCAACCTCTGATATGTCGCCCCTGCATTCTTTAGCCCAAATGGCATCACCACATAGCAGTATGTTCCACGACTTGTCACAAAGCTGACCCTTTTCCAATCATCTCGGGCCAGCGGGATCTAATGATAACCCTGGGATGCGTCCATCAAACTGAGTAGCTCACACCCGGCTGTGGAGTCGACCAGCTGGTCGATCCTGGGCAGCGGGTATAAATCCTTCGGGCATGCCTTGTTTAAATCTCGAAAATCTATGCACATCCGCCATTTCCCTTCTGACTTTGAGACCATAACCGTGTTCGATAGCCATTCTGGGAACTGGATCTCCTTTATGTGGCCTGCCCCCAAGAGTTTTTCTACCTCTGCCTCGATTACCTTATCCATTTCTGCCCCGTGATGTCTCCTTTTTTTTCCTCACCGGTCTTACCGTGAGGTCAATGTTCAACCGGTGCTCAATAACTTCTGCCTTGATGCCAGTCAACTCCTCTGTCGAGTATGCGAACACATCCGCAAAATCTCTTATCACCTTATTTAGCCTCGATTTCACTGGCTTCTCCAATTCCTTCCCGATCCAGAATTTCTTCTCTTCACACTCCTCGACCATCTGTATCTCCTCCACCTCGCCACCCGGCTGTATTTCTATATTCTCCATCCCCTTCTCTTTTTTATGCCCCTCCTCCTTCGACCTCGACCCTCCTGGTTGATCAACTTCCTCCCCCTTAGGGTGCATCTGCCTCCTTGCTAATTGCTTGTTGTTGCTCACAGTGGTCTGGTAGCAGCTTCTCGAGGTAAGTTGATCCCCAGCGATCTCGCCAACGTTTTCACCCACTGGATATTTGATCGTCATGTGGTACGTGGACATGATCGCCTGGAACGCGTTTAGGCTCGTTCTCCCCATTATGATGTTGTAGGATGATTCAGCTCCTACGAATACAAATCTCACCATTCGAACCTTCCGGGTCGCTCCCTTTCCCAGTGCTACAGATAGACTCACTTCCCCCATTGGTATAACCTCCCCGCCATTAAAACCATACAAGGCCGTGGCCACCGGCTTCAACTCCACATTCAACTCCCGATTGATTTGCACAAAGCAATCATAAAACATGACATCAACCGAACTCCCTGTGTCTATAAACACCCTCTTCACATGAAAACCTGCGACTTCAGCTGTAATTACCGAGGCATTATTGTGAGGTACTACCACCCCTGTTGCATCCTCTACTCGAAAACTGATTTCTGGTACCCAGGCCGTGATACCCACCTCCTCTCTTTTCCTTTTCATTGCTCAAACATGGCCTCTTCTTGCGTTATTCGAGTCACCGTCCGTCGGTCCTCCTGAAATCATATATATCGTGCGTCTCTTCACTTGGCCTCTATCTCCTTCTCTTTCCCGCTCCCTACTTCCTTGCCTCTTTTTCCCCATATCTCTTTTTCGACCATCTCGACCACCTCGTGCATCCTCATCCACATCCTCCTCGCTCCTCTCCACCGAGTCCTCCTGACACCTTCTCTTCTCTTTCCTCCTCTCCTTATCCTGATAGACAAACTCCTTGAGATGCCCTGCTCGAATAAGGCGCTCGATCTCGTCCTTGAGATGCCGACAATCCTCAGTAGTATGGCCATAGTCTTTGTGGAAGCGGCAGTATCTCTTCGACTTCGGTTGGGTTGGCCCTTCGAACCTCGACCTTGGCCACATCACATCTTTCCCATCTATCCCTTTCTCCATGGTCATCAAGACCTCAGCCACCTTCGCGTTCAATGGGGTGTAATCATGGAATCTTTTCCCTTCAGAGATAGGCCGACTGTAATACCCCGTTTTATAGTGGATTATTTGGGAGTAATTATTGATTATTGCTATTATTAAATTGTCTTTATTATTATTATTATCTTTATAGTTATCATTATTATAATTGTTATTAACTGTCTAGTTGCTATTATTTATTTATTAGTAATATTGCTATTATTAATATTAATTTTCTTAAATATTGTATATTGTCAAATTGTAACTATTTGTCTAAATGCATATTTTATTATTAATCTTCTTATTTTAAAATATTGTGTGTATTATATAGATTGATATCGCGTTTTATTTTAATCATCGAGTGACCGTGTCGAGCTTTGAATTTGATATTCGGACGAGTTGAAGGGAATTGATTCCAGCCCCATTTATTTTAAATGATCCAAACTCTTGCTCTAATATTGGCCCAAAATGGAGGTGATTTTTGACCCATTTATTCATCCAATTCTTGGCCCAAATTTTGAAGTGCCCAAATCAGATGTCTTCTTTCTCTTCTCTTCTCCGCGCGACCAGGTAACAGACCCATCTTCTCCATTCTCACCTCCGCAGGATCAGGTCGTACGATTCGAATTTCAGGTAGCGATCTTGGGGGAGAGATCACGCATTAATCGCTCCTCATCCTTTACTTATATCGTACGACCTCGATCAGTACCCTCAATCCCTCATCTCCTTCGGCTTACCCCTTTCTCTATCCCGCAATTAGGCGTCTTCGATTTTTCCCGCAATGGCCATCGCGAGCAGCAATCGAGGAGCCAATTTGGAGGTCCGCGTGAACACCGGGAAGCCCAATTGAGTAATCAACGCCGTCGCGTGCCTCTGTTCGCGTGAACAACCGCCGTCGTCCGCCTATCGATCACCAAGCAGCGTCCCGCCGTCGCCGACGCCTTCGCCGCGAGTGACCGTCGTCGTCAATTCCAGAGCAGCAACTGTTCGTGGGCTGCGTCGCCTTCAGAGGTCTCGAGCTTTGAGGCTTTCGATCGCCTCGTCTGCTTTCTGAATTCTCGCAAATTCCCGAAGTTGGGTAATTTATTTCGAACCTCCGTCGGCTATCCCTGCGTATTTTGATAACCTGTTGATTTTATATTGCTAGTTGAATTGTTGTTTTTGGCGCATAATCATTGTGTTCGTCGGATAATGATTGTGAAATTGTCGTGGATTTTTGGAGCTCTCGACTTAGTCTATCGGGTCTGTTTTTAACTGCTGCAAATTAATGGTAGATTCGGAGTCTCGTTAAATTCTTCCGAGTTGTTATATATTCATCGGTCGTATCTGCTAGATTGTCCAGGCCGGTTGCGTGTTGCTCGACCCGGTTCTTATAACTTTTCGGAATTTTATGTGTATGAGATATCAAATTTTACAATGTCCTGAAGCTGTTGTTTGACAAATTTATTTTAAATCTCGGAGTTCCATTTTTATTGATTGGAGCCGTGTCGTAGTCGTGATGTCGTTTGATTGTTTCGAACCAATAGGTGTCGTTTTCTATTCCGAACAAACCCCGTTTTTGAAAGGTTTTTGAACTCTGAAGAGTCTTTATGTTGGGCAAAAGTTTTGTGAAATTTTGTAGTTGAACTGCAGCCTGAAATGGTGTTTAATCTGCTATTTGGCCTCCCAGTTCGCAGATTTTATTTTGGTTCAGTAGCAGGTTTATTCAAACTTTTATTTTTGTAAAGTCTGTAAATTAAATCGCAATAGAGCGTGTAGCGCAGTGGCGTTGAGCGTGCTTTCCTATACGCGAGGTCGCGTGTTCTATCCCAGCACTTGCGAAATTGTAGCTTTTTTTTTTTTAAATAGAGCAGCCCAGCGCGCGCGGGCCTTCTGGCCCGAACTCCAGCCCGCGCGCGGCCCGATCCTCTCAGCAGCGTCCGACCCATCCCAGCCCGCGTCCTAAAGCCTGATCAGGCTTTGATTTCGGCCCAACATGCCTCTATCCGCGGCCCATTGCTGTACGCGCGAGGCCCAAAGACTGGCAGCTTGTGGCCAGAGCTTGGACAGTCAGCCCAATTCGGCTTTTAAGCTAAATTTTGTGTTCCAGAGCCCGTTTTAATGCCGAGCTAAATTTTAAAAAATATTTTAAAAATGAGAAAATTTTGGAAAAAAATTATTTTAAGTTCTGAGACCACAATTTACTTCTCCGAGTCTTACTTTTCAAAAATGAGAGAGTTCAAAGTCCACGAAAAAAATCCAATCAAAACCCGTAAATCTTAATTTTTATAAGTATGGGTTTTATGTTAAATTCGAGTAGTGGGATAAATTATTGATAAATTATCTCACTTAAATGTAGGTGTTTGAGGAGTCGAGCCTCATCCTACGTGCTTGCTTTTGTGTGCTATTATCTACCGAAACTTCCAGGTGGGTTGTAATTGTAAAATTTACTATGCTTTAATTAATTGTTTTTGTTGTAGTATGATCAATGTATGCATGTGAACCATGTAGCCTTCGATGTGAGTTATATTGGCCGTCGAACGGTTATCCCCGTAGCTATAGAACGTACCTTCGGGTAGTCTCCTTTATTATTGTTGACAGACAGGGCGTGAGCCTTGGCTGGTGATCCTCGTATGTAAGGCCAAGGCGTGAGTTTTGGCATTCGGGGTGGATTATTGCTCCTGCTGGCCGGGCACTCGTTTTAAGGCCTTCGAGGAAGGCGTTCGGTATATAGCTCGGCAGTAGTCTATTGTTATAGGTGTGCACATGAGACCATTATTGATTATTGATAGGAGATGGGACGATTATTGATTCGTATACATGTTGCAACCATACTTAAATGTTTTCATGACTACTGAGATTAATTATTGCATAGCGGTGAGCACCTCGACTTTCCTATTGTGCTCATCCCCACCTGCTCTTCATGGATGCAGGTTAGTTTATGCGGCACGGCGGAAGGGATGCGAGTGGTGGTCTTTAATTTGAATAAATGCTTCCGCTTTGAACTAAATTTGGATATTATTGCATTATTATTGACTATTGTTTTTCTAGTACTGGATTATTGATAGGGATTATTTCCCTATGATCATTATTGGATTATTGATTGATTATTGAGATTTTCTTATTGATTATTAGTATCAATAACTACCGAATATTGAGAAAATTATGAGTATTGATTATTGATTTGAAAATGAGTAGCGCCTCGAATATTGTTTTTGAAACAAATTCGAAAAATTTATTCTGATTTTCGGTAAATAAAAGTGGGGCGTTACAGTTTGGTATCAGAGCAGTCTGCGTTTCTGTAGACTGGTCTAAGTTATGAAAAGTGATTATGTGATTATGTGTTTCGAAATCATGTTAAGACCACTCGCTCTCGTCGTGCCGCGCCAGCTCAGGTATGAATACCTGAATAACTTTGAGATTATTGCATATTGTTTGATTATTGATTATTGGAATGAAATCGGGGTTAGGACTAATCCACCTTTAAATGTGAACTCTTGTGTTGAACTCTAGACTTCTTTTATTATTGTGCTTAACTGTTCGACCCATTTTCAATGTAGAATTATGGCTCGTCGTAATGCTCGCAACCGTCAGCCTACTCCGTCTCCACCTCCGTCCCCATCCCAATCCCCACCTCACCGGCATTCAGGGTGGATTATTGCTCCTGCTGGCCGGGCACTCGTTGTAAGGCCTTCGATGAAGGCGTTCGGTATATAGCTCGGCAGTAGTCTATTGTTATAGGTGTGCACATGAGACCATTATTGATTATTGATAGGAGATGGGACGATTATTGATTCGTATACATGCTGCGACCATACTTAAATTGTTTTCATGACTACTGAGACTAATTATTGCATAGCGGTGAGCACCTCGACTTTCCTATTGTGCTCATCCCCACCTGCTCTTCATGGATGCAGGTTAGTTTATGCGGCACGGCGGAAGGGATGCGAGTGGTGGTCTTTAATTTGAATAAATGCTTCCGTGTTGAACTAAAGTTGGATATTATTGCATTATTATTGACTATTGTTTTTCTAGTACTGGATTATTGATAGGGATTATTTCCCTAGGATCATTATTGGATTATTGATTGATTATTGGGATTTTCTTATTGATTATGAGTATCGATAACTGCCGAATATTGAGAAAATTTTGAGTATTGATTATTAATTTGAAAATGAGTAGCGCCTCGAATATTCTTTTTGAAATAAATTCGAAAAATTTATTCTGATTTTCGGTAAATAAAAGTGGGGCGTTACACCGGTCCTTCCATCTGTCTTCTCGTCCTCGATCCTGCTTGGCTCGCCCCTCTCTCCAGGCGAGGCTCTCCTTTTAGGCGAAACTGCTTTCTCCTTCCTCGACTCTCCCCGACCTAACTCCTCTAGCTTGGCAAACTCTGCCTCGGTCTCCTCGAGATTAATATATTTCCTGCACCTCCTCAGCACCTCATCATACGTATGAGCAGGAGTATTAGCCAGAGAAGTCCGACACGGTCCTGCCCGCAAACTCCTAATTAATCCTCCCGCCTTGACCTCATCGACCGCCGACGGAATTTCCAAGCAAGCCTGATTGTATCGAGCGACATATTTACGCAGTGATTCTTTCTCGCCTTGTCTCATCGCCATCAGTGTCCAATACGTCTTCTCCTGAGCCACCGCACTCGAATATTGATTTGTCAACTTCTCCGCAAAATCCCCGAAATCCACAATCGAGCCTGGGGGGAGCTGTTGGAACCAGTCGAGCGCCCCTCCCCTAAGGGTCGATAAGAAGGCCCTGCAGCTAACGGGATCAGTATATCCATGCAACACAGCAATATTTTCAAATGTCCTCACGTGTCTCGACGGGTCAGAAGTCCCATCGAACACCAAGTTGGTATCCTTGTAATTATTTGGCAAGGGTGCTGCTAGTATGTCCGCCGAGAATGGGTGTCCTCGAGCGCGTCTCTCTGCTCGACCATCCACCTTAGCCTGTAATTGGCGCAGTTGTTCCGCCATCATCTCCATCTCCCGGTCGTGTGTGGGCCCACCTCCACCATAGCTGGATTCATCCTTCTCCTAATTTTGGCGTGAACCTGCAACAGTGTTCGACATCGTCGTGGCCCGAGAGAGACTGTTTGTGACCTGCTGCACCGCCTGGGCAGCTGCCTCCGCCACCATCTGTTGCATCTCCTGCATGGTCATCACCACCTGCTGGCCGGGGACTTGCACTGTTGCCTGCGGTGGTGCCCCGCCTTGTCCTGCTTCTCCCCCTGGTTGTGCCACTGCTCCTCCTAGAGGCGCGGCCGTTGGGTTTTGTGGCAGCGGTGGTGGCATCGCCACCGCATCCGCCGCGCGAATCTCCTGGGCACGGCTGGAGCCGGCTTCTCCTTCGGGAACCACTGTCGTCGCTCTTATACTTTGAAGAACCGGCGTAGGAGTGACCGGCGTCTTGGATGGGCCAGAAAAACCCCGAGGAGGGCCTTGTCCGAATGGCCTGCTCGTCGTCCACGCGTCATCGAACGTTGATTGCAAATTTTTGGGGATTCCGTCCGCCATAGCTGAGCTTCAAACACAACTTCTTAAACGAAAGTTCCCACAGACGGCGCCAAATGGTAACACAAAACTTCCCGACCGGCTGGAACCCGAATAATCGCCTTCCTTCTCGCTGGTTTCAACGTCGTGCACCTACAAAGAACTCTCACACCAGAGGGGTTTTCCGGTGAAGAGCCTCCGAAGCTTAAGTCAGTGTATGCTCAATCAATTCTCAAGAGTAAGTAATAGAATGATTGTGTTGAAGAAGAAAGGCACACCCCCTTTATATAGGGATGAGATACCTGACCTAGGGCTGCCTGGATTTGATGAGCTGTCTGCCCTAACTGCCCGTCCGTACACACCAAACGCGTGTGTCAGAGGTAGCCGTCGCCACTATCGCCTGCACCAATCCTCTTTGGACGCGTGTCCTCCTGCACATGGGGTAGGCTGTCAGAGGTGGTTATCGCTATCCACCACTGCCTTCTCGACACGTGTCCCCCTGAACATGGGGTAAATATTCTCTTAGAAATCCGTTAGAGGCTCAATCACGCGCCTGTGACTAGGCCGATCAACGTGGTGTTAAGTCCTCAAAGTAGTCAACCTGTTGAGGTCGAATAGGTTGCCCGATCATGTATCTGGTCGAAGAATAGTTTGGTCGACTGGTTAACTGCTCGATTTCCTTGACTTCCTCATAATACGACCTCCCCGACCGGTCAGTAGACCGGTTCAGCCTAATGGGTATAATGTCCCATATCAGATGGGTACTTAAGGCCTTGCGCCCCCACCCAAAGCGGATAATCTCATATACATACCTTTAAACGTGGCTGAGTAATTATAATCAATGTAATACTTATTCTGAGTTCCCACCTGAACTGCTAAATTATAAGTGCTGTTGCTGATCAATCTGTAAAATATATATAAATAAAAAATACTAAGTACTATGCTCAGACTGACTGAAAATAGTTGTTAAGATGCTCAACTCAATCTAAACATTTAACTGACATTATCTCGGGGTTTAACTTAACTGACAAGAAAACTGGACTGAACTGATACCGGTATACTGAACTGACTGGACTGAAAAATTAACTGAAAAACTGTACTGAACTTGGACCGGATCAGTAATTACTGAACAGCTCAAATCCGGTCTAAACCGCCCGGTTCATTTTCTGGCTGGACCGCCGGCTCACTGTGGCCGGGCGGTCGGCTGTAGGCTGACCACCAGCTCGGTTACTCGCGCACTAGTCGTGGCCTGGGCGCTTCCGGCGCTGCTGGAGCTGGCGGGCGCTGGCTGACTTGGTCTCGTGCGCTGGCAGGTGCTGCTGGCACCGTGCGTGCGCTGGGACGGTCACTGCGTGCTGCTGTGCACAGCCAGCGACGGCTAGACGCCTGCTTAACATAACTGGCCGTTACCGTGCACGCTGGCGACGATACTGGCACATACAAGTTCTACCGGGCGCTGCTGTGCGTCGTAGGTAGGTGACTGGCACGCGGGTTGCGCGTGCTGGGCTGACTGGGCGCTCAGGCGTGCTGCCGGGCATCGCCGAGGCTCGCTGGGCATCGCTGGCACGCTGCTGGGCGTGCTGCCGTGCATGACTGCTGGCCAGTGTGCACTGAATGCTGCTGGCGTACGTACAGCGTCGTTGAGCACGTCACTAGGCGCGTGCTGCATCGAGATGTACGCGAGTAGACTGGTTGTGCGCTGCCGTGCATGTTGGCGGTCGTTGTGCACGCCTTTGCACATGACTGCGGCATCACAAGGGCTTGACTGCCGAGTACTGGGCACGCGTGCGCGTTACTTAGCGCGCGGACGCTGCCTGCGTACTCGCTGCACCTGCCGGGTGCGCCTGTACGCACGCTGCGCGCGGTAGGTATCTCGGTCGGCATTTCGCCGGCCCTCCGTGTAACACCCCACTTTTATTTGACTAAAGTCAAGGACTTTTCAAAAGTCAACGGAAATTTTTTCGAAATTCTTTTCATAAATCGTTTGGCGCTACTCGACGTATAATCAACATTTGCGAATTTTCACATATCAATTACTCGCAAGTAATTTAAACATCATCAATTATCCAGAGTCAAATCGAAACCACCTTCACAGGGTTTAAACAAAGTTCCAAATCAATTATTAGCAATCGGGGCATCTCCCCAAACCAGTGTTGGCATTTCTCAAATCATAGATAATCCAGGGTTCGAAATCCGAGATCATAATTACCCAGATTAAACCCCATGCAAATTAAACCCAAAGTTCTAAAATGCAAGATAATTCCAGAGTTCAACATGATGACAAAGATAATCATAATGTAATAGCAAAGCGGAAGCTACACAATAAGGTCCGGTCAAACGACCGACCACCACTCGTCTCTTGCCGCCATGCAGCCGCCAGCTCAGCCTGCATCAATGAAGAGCAGGTGGGGATGAGCACAGATGGAAACTGTTGTGCTTACCGCTATGCGCATGAACAGTTAATATAAGTGAGTACAAAAGTAAATATGGTATGGTCACAAGTATGAACATAGACACAATATTTCCCATCTCCTATCCATAATCAAACAATCAGCCTCATGTGCATACCTATCAGAATAGACTACATTTGGTCCACGTATCGTCTCCCCGCGGGAACTCTAACGTTACCAAAGTAGGAGGGTCATCCGTCAACCCCGAGGGTTTTAGACGGGAAATCCACTGTCAACCCCAAGGGTATTAGACAGGTCTGCCAACCCCGAGGGTTTTAAGCAGGAAATCCATCACAAGAGGAGATTACCCACTCGGGGTACGTTCTATAACAACGGGGATACGTTCGACGGCCGGTACAGCTCACGCCGAAAGTTACACATACACATTTCATACTTTGATCATACCCAAGTAAGTAAACATATTCACAGTTCAAGGCATAGACAATTTAAATAAGACCCACCTGGTATCCGGAGTAAAGCAATAAAAGTAGGAAAGCAGCAAGTAGTCGAGGCACAGTTCGTCAAACACCTACATTCGTTGGGACTTGACTTAGAACCTTATCAAGTTTCATCCTATTCCCGTACTCTTATACATATATAAACTTTGAAAACGTTTTATGTTTGGGTCTTTAAGTTGGTGGATACACTGGCTTGCTTAACTTTTAAAACTTAGGGCATTAAAGGATCATAAAAAAACATCACATAGCATGACATGGTTCAGTTATGCCACATAAGCATGCCTTTAAACAACATAACTCAATTTAGAATTCTAAACATGAACTTGCAACAATTTTTAGCATGCGCGATGGATTTAAAATGCGTGAGCTTTCAGTCTACAAATCATGATATCATGATGAAACCACTTGGAAAATATCCCTAACTCATTCATGAAGCGTATAAGTTCATACAATCACATTACGGCACGATAAACAGGACACACATTAATTACACACAAGCTGCCGGGTAGCAAGAAAAACTGGACGCGCAATATTCTCGTAAAAATCATAACTTATTCGATATAGCTCGGAATTACGAAATTGCAAAGCCCAGATACAGACAACTGAACATACTACATTTTATAAGAAGAAAGAAACCTCAAATAATCGGTCTCTGATGGCTTAAACGGAGGTGCAACAGAAACGGCAAACAATTTTCTTAAAATAAACAACACCTTAGTAAAATGGCAACAACTCAAGCTACACTACTCCAATTCATACAAACTCAATACTTACAGAACCTACATATGGAAATCTACAATTGTTATGAAGAGAACATTTTCATACGAACACTTTCGGGTCATCAAAACAGAGCACACATTCAACACTTAAACACAACCATGGTTCATAAAAATTGGGTGTACATCCCACTTAGAAAATCATATAAAATCAACTGGACCTCTAATTTGTATGATTCCAACTCTCACAGGCAGCTCACTACATATACTACATTTGTCATGAAGAACAAATTTTAATACAGGCACGTTAAGATCATCAAAAAACAGCAATGAATTGAGATCAAAGTTTCTGCCCGAATTTATAAAAACTGCTTGCAGATACAACTTCAAAAATTCGTAATTAATTCAATTCAACTCTAAATCACAAAATTCAAAAACTCACAGAAACCTAACTCAAAATGATACAATTCATAAGATGAACACTTAACCAGAAAACAGCTTCTATGATATGAAAATCTGAGCACAAACAGAGGCCATAACTTTACTTTTTCAATCAAATTCAACCAAAATCACACACTCATGAACATAGCAACCAAAACACGTAATTCATATGTTAAGCAAGCCTCGATTTCCATTCTTTAAGACTTAAACATTCGATAAATCGCAATTACGTTGTCCGAGGTCCAACTCGGTCTTATTAATCACGATAGAACAATAAAATCTTATCGATTTCACTTGAATTATTACATATATTGGTTTGATAGAAACTGAGCAACAAATAAATTCAGCCCGGGCTCGAAAGAATACAGTTCTCGGGACACGATACGCTAAACGAGCGAGTAAAAGGGCCGAACGGGGCTGAAACGGCTTTATGTTCCTTCCGACGGGACTTGACGGCTACGCATCGCTTGCCCGAGGATAGCGCGTTACTGCTGGGGACGAGAATGGGACTCACGAACAGCAGTGATGGCTCGTGATGGACAACAGCGGGGTCTCGCGAACAAAGTGACGAACAACGACCATGAGCAGTGCCTCGAGACAGCACGGAAAGACCCGCAGATGGAATACGGCGGCTGGAAATTCACAACAGGGCTCGGACGGCGGCCTGAGGTGATGGTCGTCGAGACTTGCGTGACTGGAACATAACTCACCGGGAGAATGGGTCACCGAGGCTGAGATGGGCTTGCGGAGGAGTTGTTGTTGGCTCGCTGCTGAGGACCTCGCGAACGGCTGTTGCACGAACATAAATCGTCGGAGATGCTGCTGTCACAGACGAAAGTCGCCGGAGATGCTGCTGTCACGGCGCCTGGGTCGCTGTTCGAGGAGGATGACGATGATGATGGTGCTCCTCTGGTCTGATCGAGAGAGATGGATGATGATGGTGATGGCGCGACCTGCTGCTAGATGATCGATGGTGCGCTGGAAAGAAAATCAATGATGGTGGTGATGCTTTATGGTGATGACGGAACGAACGAGAGAAAGAATTCTCCTCTGCTTTTCCGATGTTGCGTTATTTGAGGAGAGATGAGAGAAAATATGGCTGCGGGAGAAAATCTCTCCCTTTAACAGGTAGGGTTCAATTAACATAAAAGAAGAATTAGGGCCTAATTATTGGGCCAAAATTACAAGCCATTTGGGTCGGGTCTCGGGCTCGAAACGGTACGCGAGGAAAATAGAATTCGAGATAATGATTCGGCTCTCGAGCTTGATACTAATTAAATGGTTCGCGAGAAATGAATTTTCGAACACAATTCAGTTTAATGTTTACTGACCTTCGATTGACTTAATAAAATTAAATCAAACGAACGATTATATTCGGGCTCGATCAATAACTAAAATAAAACCAGGATATATATATATATATATATATATATATATATATATATATATATATATAGAGTTAGGATCATATGATAATGATAGTTAGAGAAAGAAATAAGAATTAATGTAGACCATTAGATCCTACATATCAATGGTTATGATAAAGTCAAATTTTAGTCAATCATTAATGGCAATCTAGTAATTATGTGATCATATTGTGGTCAAGTATATATTTTAATCAATAATTAAGGGTAATTTGGTCAATACACTTATATCATGTGGGACCCATTAACACCTTTTATCTTTCCTCTCTTTTTCTCTTTCCTCACTTTCTCTCTTTTTCTCTCCATCACACCGTCCTCTACGCGTGCACACACACACACACAACTCACGACGGCCGCCACCAGGAGCTTCGCCGGAGATAGAACGTCAAGCTCCGTTCACTGAGCTAACGACATCTATAATACCTGCCTCCAACGCTGCCGTCCGGCGCGACCACCGCCGTCTCTGTCACTGTGAGGACACCAAGCCGCCGGAACCAGAACTCCCAGCACCACGACGGGTCCGGTGTTGACGACCGTGCTCTGACTGGTAAAGACGGCCGTGAAACTGGGTATTCGACGGTACGAGGCCCGCATTCACGACCAAATCTCCTTGTCGTTGTCTCAGATCTGTTTCAATGAGGCCACTGCGGCGGTTCTGGCCGGAGACGATGGCCGCGCGATGGGGCTTGCGGCGGCGAGCGGGCGGTTGTGGCAGACGGGGTCTGAAATTCTATGGGTGTGTGTGTGCGTATATTTTTGTTTTTTTATTTATTTTTTACTTATTTAGGTGCAGGGGCTATGTAATGAGAATTAGATAAATTAGAAGGGTTTTTGTGCAATTTTCATTACTTTTATTATATTGTATTTTATTACTTGGGATTGTTTGTGTATTTGATCAAAATTTCAATATATTGAACATTAATAATACATGTTATGCACAATATTGTGAATTTACAAGCACATTATAAAAACTGTTAATTTTTTACAAAACTACATAGTTATTAATTGGTCTAATCATCGGTCGGTTTGGTTTAATCGACCGAGAGAATGTGGAACAACAGTAATAAATAGTATTTGAATTATAAAAACCTATTTATTGTTGTAATATATTTTATTTAATAATTTATATTATATTATTAATTATTAATGTAATATCCTATATTACAAAATATAATGTGCAATCTAACAGCTATTAATGTGCAAATCTTCTAACACAATGTTGCACGGTGCCAGTCTGTATTGTGTATAATAGTGTAAATTGATTTGAAAAAAATTTTGTCCCAAAATAAATTGAGTTGGTCAACTAAATTATCTTAAATAATTGACACAATTTATTATTTGTATTAGAATTATATTTAGTATGTTACCATATTTATCTATTATTTTTATTTTATTTATTATAAAAAATTATAATGTACTGAATACCATAATCAATAAAGTGCAAGAATCGAACTATATAAAGTGCAAGCACTGCGTACATAAATGTTCATCTATTATAACATCATTGTGCAATCGTATTGCTGCCACGTTTAATAAATCTACCCCCAAACACGTCACATTTGATTATTTGTCCCAATTCATACAAAAATTGAACCAAAATAATCCATTTTTTGTTGGGTTGACCGAATTACACTAAACAACCGAAATGAGATAAACGATTTTTTAAAATGCAAAACAGATAATTAGAACCAACCTATAATTTTGATCCAAAAATTTAGTTTAATCGGTGTCGTCCATTATTGTGCAATGTATCAGTCATTAATGTGCATTTCTTATAACACTATTGTTCACTCGGACCGTAATTATATTTAATTTGGATATACATAATAAAATTGTACATTTTATTTTATGATCTAATATGTATTTGTTAAACTTTCTATAAATTACAAATTTGACACATGAACCAAATTGAAATAAATCAAATTTCATTAAATTGTAATCAAGCCCTTGAAGATTGTCTAATTTTCAAATAAAATGCCCAAATTCCCAAATCGTTATTCTACCAGACTACCACCAAAGTGTCCCTGAGTCACCCTCTTCCGGCCGGCGACATCCGGCGTCGCCGACGGCGTAAATTATCCCATCGTGAGTTGTAACGGCATCATGTAGAGGGAGATGACTTTTTTTTTTTTTTTCGCTGTAAAACCGCCATTAATGGCGGCTGATCTTGATTGGCGATTTTCCGATGTAGCAAGGTGGAGTAGGATTGACTGTTTCGACGGCGGCCGGTGTATGAAGAACTTCGAGGCATAGGATGACGTCGGACATGGTGAGTTGGACGACGATGAATCAGGAATCACGTTATCCGGCAGCGAGGTATCACATGGAGGACGTGCTGCTGCGGACGTCAGGTTAAACGCCAGCGGGATCCTGGGCGGCGGCGCCACCGTGAAAGTCCGGCAGACATAATTTATGTATGTGACTGTGAGTGTGTGATGGGTGCGTGCGTGAGGTGCTTTAGTGAGAGAGAGAGAGAGAGAGAGAGAGACAGAGAGATGAGAGAGAGAGAGAGAGAGAAATAGAGAGAGAGAGAGGGAATGTGAGAGACGGGTGTGACTTGTGAGTTATCATGTGGGGCCCGTATGTGATGTGGTTGAATGTAGTAATTACCAGATTGTCCTTAATGAAAGTATAATTTGAGTTTTTTTGTAGCCATTAGATCATCCGATCTAATGGTTATAATTTATTCTTATTTCTTTCCTGGGGAACCATTCTCACCGGAGCGTGACCCTATATATATATATATTACACATAATAATATTTATTAATAAAAAATATTTAAAACACATATTAACAATTAGGCAAATTATACATTTAATATAAATATTAATATTAATATTAATAATAACAACAATCAATTAGACAATTTAATAATAATAATAATAATAATAATAATAATAATGAAATAAATAAATAAATAAAATAATCTCAAATATTCCACAAATAAACGGGGCATTACAGTCTACCCACCTTAAAAGGAATTCCGTCCTCGGAATTCGAAAATAAAACATCCAAACTCTATATTACAATATCAACGTGAAGTTCGGATATCTCATATAGTCTCGCCCTCAGACTCCCCAGTTGTCTCGGACTTGTTGTGTCGGTTCTATTGCACCTCGACAAGATCGACTGCCCGAGTTCTCAGCTGATGAACCTTCTGGTCCAGTACGAACCCGGTACCTACTCATAGGTAAGGCCTCGCTCGACCTGCAACTCGACAAAGTCCACCACGTGTTCGAGGTCACGCACTCTGACAACACAGGCGATAAAGCTAACCGGTAGGCCAAGTCTTTGACTTGTGCGAGAGTCTGAAAGGGTATGATATAGCGAGACCGAAGCTTCCCCTTTCTTCCCGAAGCGAACCACACCCATCAGGTGCGACCTTCAAGAAGACATATGTACCAACATAAATCTCATGGTGATTACATAGCCTCCAATCGAGACTCGAGACTCCGCTCGACAATGCAGCACCATGATTATCTGTCGGTTCGAGGAACATTCCTCATGCGGCTAAGCAATAACTAACAACCCTCACTTAATCGAGAATTAAGTGATTCCGGGTATTCACACATCAATTCAGTGGAATTTGGAGCTCTCGGTTCAAGGTTCAAAAGACAATATTCAAGAGGTTTTCCAACATCTTCGGTACAGAAACGAGTTGGCCGTACTCACTGGCCTGGGGAGTTTGGCGTTCAGTGATGGCGGCGGCAGCTCTCGTGCGAGTCAACGGTTGGCCACTGCAGTTGGCCTCACGTCTCTCAGCACGAGCGTGCATGCTCGACCACCACTTCGCGTGGCTACACCCAGCCAGGGTCGGTGGTCAGTTCGAGTTACAGAAAAAGAAATTCTCTAACTCCGGGTTCATAATTTCCAAGGTAAACAAAAGGAATAATAGTTTTACACAAAATCCCAAACTATAAAATAAAAAAAAAAAAAAAAAAAAAAAA
>CACSLK010006441.1:6267029-6296778 GCA_902706635.1 Striga hermonthica
AGGGTGTCAAACTTTGTAAGGCATAAATCGAGTTCCAAGTCCACCACCTTCTTAAATCAATACAATATCCACTGAACAACCAATGATATAGGTCGGGAAAACTTTCCCAAACAAACGAAGATCGGCTCCTTAACCAGGAATAACCTCAATCCCAGCGGTCATTACCGAGTCATGAAACGCTTAGCTCATTTGACTCTTTCGACTAACAGTGTCGGTCGTCACGTCAACTCTCGGTCAAGCAGCTAACCATGCCGACAGTCTTAAATGAGCTTCAAAAGATTACGATGAACGAATGTCAAAAGTGAAGGTGACCCTGCACTCCACGATGTGCCTGTACCAGACACGACCACCCTCCTTAAAAGATTCTCAAAATCCTTTAAGGTGGAACAACACTTCTCGACTCTCTAATTTATACTGAATTAAAGGCATCACAACACAATTAAAGAAATCTAGAGTTCATCATGTAACGCTAGAGTTCGTCAATTTCAAAGGTGGGTAGGTCCTAAGCCCCAATTTAGCACATACATAAGCAATCATGAATAGAGAACATTTCATAAGTGATCTCAGTGATACTTATGACTTACATACCTTGAGCGGCACGGCATGACGAAGGCGAGTGGTCGATGCTTAACTCAAACAATCATATATGCACATAATTCAAATTTAAGCAGTCTACAGAAACGTAGACCTGCTCTGATACCATACTGTAACGCCCCACTTTTATTTGACGAAAGTCAAGGACTTTTCAAAAGTCAACGAAATTTTTTCGAAATTCTTTTCATAAATCGTTTGGTGTTACTCGACGTATAATCAACATTTGCGAATTTTCACATATCAATTACTCGCAAGTAATTTAAACATCATCAATTATCCAGAGTCAAATCGAAACAACCCTCACAGGGTTTAAACAAAGTTCTGAAATCAATTATTAGCAATCGGGGCATCTCCCCAAACCAGTGTTCGCATTTCTCAAATCATAGATAATCCAGGGTTCGAAATCCGAGATCATAATTACCCAGATTAAAACTCATGCAAATTAAACCCAAAGTTTTAAAATGCAAGATAATTCCAGAGTTCAACATGATGACAAAGATAATCATAATGTAATAGCAAAGCAGAAGCTACACAATAAGGTCCGGTCAAACGACCGACCACCACTCATCTCTCGCCGCCATGCAGCTGCCAGCTTAACCTGCATCAATGAAGAGCAGGTGGGGATGAGCACAGATGGAAACCGTTGTGCTCACCGCTATGCGCATGAACAGTTAATATAAGTGAGTACAAAAGTAAATATGGTATGGTCACAAGTATGAACATAGTTACAATATTTCCCATCTCCTATCCATAATCAACAATCAGCCTCATGTGCACACCTATCAGAATAAACTACATTTGGTCCACGTATCGTCTCCCCACGGGAACTCTAACGTTGCCAAAGTAGGAGGGTCATCCGTCAACCCCGAGGGTTTTAGACGGGAAATCCACTGTCAACCCCAAGGGTATTAGACAGGTCTGCAAACCCCGAGGGTTTTAGGCAGGAAATCCATCACAAGAGGAGATTACCCACTCGGGGTATGTTCCATAACAATGGGGATACGTTCGACGGCCGGTACATCTCACGCCGAAAGTTACACATACACATTTCATACTTTGATCATACCCAAGTAAGTAAACATATTCACAGTTCAAGGCATAGACAATTTAAATAAGACCCACCTGGTATCCGGAGTAAAGCAATAAAAGCAGGAAAGCAGCTAGTAGTCGAGGCACAGTTCGTCAAACACCTACATTCGTTGGGACTTGACTTAGAACCTTATCAAGTTTCATCCTATTCCCGTAGTCTTATACATATATAAGCTTTGAAAACGTTTTATGTTTGGGTCTTTTCAGTTGGTGGATACCTTGGCTTACTTAACTTTTAACACTTAGGGCATTAAAGGATCATAAAAAAACATCACATAGCATGACATGGTTCAATTATGCCACATAAACATGCCTTTAAACAACATAACTCAATTTAGAATTCTAAACATGAACTTGCAACAATTTTTAGCATGCGCGATGGATTTAAAATGCGTGTAGCTTTCAGTCTACAAATCATGATATCATGATGAAACTACTTGGAAAATATCCCTAACTCATTCATGAAGTGTATAAGTTCATACAAACACATTACGGCACGATAAACAGGACACACATTAATTACACACAAGCTGCCGGGTAGCAAGAAAAACTGGACGCGCAATATTCTCGTAAAAATCATAACTTATTCGATATAGCTCGGAATTACGAAATTCCAAAGCCCAGATACAGACAACTGAACATATTACATTTTATAAGAAGAAAGAAACCTCAAATAATCGGTCTCTGATGGCTTAAACTGAGGTGCAACAGAAACGGCAAACAATTTTCTTAAAATATACAACACCTTAGTAAAATGGCAACAACTCAAGCTACACAACTCCAATTCATACAAACTCAATACTTACAGAACCTTACACATGGAAACTACAATTGTTATGAAGAGAACGTTTTCATACGAACACTTTCGGGTCATCAAAACAGAGCACACATTCAACACTTAAACACAGCCATGGTTCATAAAAATTAGGTGTACATCCCACTTAGAAAATCATATAAAATCAACTGGACCTCCAATTTGCATGATTCTAACTCTCACAGGCAGCTCACTACATATACTACATTTGTCATGAAAAACACATTTTCATACAGGCACGTTAAGATCATCAAAAACAGTAATGAATTGAGATCAAAGTTTCTGCCCGAATTTATAAAAACTGCTTGCAGATACAACTTCAAAAATTCGTAATAAATTCAATTCAACTCCAAATCACGAAATTCCAAAACTCACAGAAACCTAACTCAAAATGATACAATTCTTATGATGAACACTTAACCAGAAAATAGCTTCTATGATATGAAAATCTGAGCACAAATAGAGGCCATAACTTGACGTTTTTCAATCAAATTCAACCAAAATCACACACTCATGAACATAGCAACCAAAACACGTAATTCATATGTTAAGCAAGCCTCGATTTCCATTCTTTAAGACTTAAACATTCGATAAATCGCAATCACGTTGTCCGAGGTACAACTCGGTCTTATTAATCACGATAGAACAATAAAATCTTATCGATTTCACTTGAATTATTACATATATTGGTTTGATAGAAACTGAGCAACAAATAAATTCAGCCCGGGCTCGAAAGAATACCGTTCTCGGGACACGATACGCTAAATGAGCGAGGAAAAGGGCCGAACGGGGCTGAAACGGCTGTCCGTTCCTTCCGACGGGACTCGACGGCTACGCATCGCTTGCCCGAGGATAGCGCGTTACTGCTGGGGACGAGAATGGGACTCACGAACCGCAGTGATGGCTCGTGATGGACAACAGCGGGGTCTCGCGAACAAAGTGACGAACAACGACCATGAGCAGTGCCTCGGGACAGCACGGAAAGACCCGCAGATGGAATACGACGGCTGGAAATTCACAACAGGGCTCGGACGGTGGCCTGAGGTGATGGTCGTCGAGACTTGCGTGACTGGAACAGAACTCACTAGGAGAAAGGGTCACCGAGGCTGAGATGGGCTTGCGGAGGAGTTGTTGTTGGCTCGCCGCTGAGGACCTCGCGAATGGCTGTTGCACGAACATAAATCACCGGAGATGCTACTGTCACAGACGGAAGTCGCCGGAGATGCTGCTGTCACGGCGCCTGAGTCGCTGCGCGAGGAGGATGACGATGATGATGGTGCTCTTTTGGTCTGATCGAGAGAGATGGATGATGATGGTGATGGCGCGACCTGCTGCTAGATGATCGATGTTGCGCTGGAAAGAAAATCAATGATGGTGGTGATGCTTGATGGTGATGACGGAACGAACGAGAGAAAGAATTCTCCTCTGCTTTTTCGATGTTGCGTTATTTGAGGAGAGATGAGAGAAAATATCGCTGCGGGAGAAAATCTCTCCCTTTAACAGGTAGGGTTTAATTAACATAAAAGAAGAATTAGGGCCTAATTATTGGGCCAAAATTACAAGCCATTTAGGTCGGGTCTCGGGCTCGAAACGATTCGCGAGGAAAATAGAATTCGAGATAATGATTCGGCTCTCGAGCTCGATACTGAAATTAAATTGTTCGCGAGAAATGAATTTTCGAACACAATTCACTTTAATGTTTATCGACATTCGATTGACTTAATAAAATTAAATCAAACGAACGATTATATTCGGGCTCGATCAATAACTAAAATAAAACCGGGATATATATATATATTACACATAATAATATTTGTTAATAAAAAAACATTTAAAACACATATTAACAATTAGGCAAATTAGACATTTAATATAAATATTAATATTAATAATAACAACAATCAATTAGACAATTTAATAATAATAATAATAATAATAATAATAATAATAATAATAATAATGAAATAAATAAATAAAAAAAATAATCTCAAATATTCCACAAATAAACGGGGCATTACAGTCCGGCTATTTTCTCCGGCAACCCTTACATGACTGAGTATAAAATGACTTGAAATGACTGAATATGCATAGATTACTCGGGACTTGCCGAATATTTTTTGAAATCACTCCGGGGACTTATATAGCACCTCCGAGGCCATTTTTACTAAAAATTTTGGACCAAACATCATGATAATTATTTGACTTCTCTAACATGAACTTAAATACATATACAGAGGGTAAATAGGTGTATACCTTCAGTTCGGTCGAGGATTGCACGATAACTTGCGTGCGTGTTGGTGCTCGGTTGCGTACGTTCTTGCTTCTCCTTTGCTTCCTCTTTCCTTAGCTATTTTTATACTATTTTTCTACAATATTTCCTTACTATTTTCCTCTGTTTGGAACGCTGAAGTTAGGCTGAAATTGCATGAAGATGCATGGAGAAAATATTCCAGACGCTTTCTTCCTTGCTGCCATGTGCTGAGGTGTGGCGTTTTAGGCTTAGTCATCGCCGAGGTGTCAAGCATGCAGGGGCTTAGTCATCGCCCGTGCGTGCGTGTTGCGCCATGTGTGCAAGCTACTAGGTGACACATCACCTAACTTGCACACCCAACATTTATCCCTTAGTAAATCCTCACGGAAATCTTAAGGAAATGGATTGGGATTTTCTTTGCTTGCTCATGGTGCTTAGGGCAATATAAGCATGCTTAGGGCGTATTGACTTGCGCTACGCGCAATGCCGCGCGCTGCGCACGGTCGCGTGCGCGTGCTACACGCATGGCTATGCACGGCGTGCGTGCATAGTGTACCTTGTGTACATTCATGACTAAACATGATTTGGCTTCGAAATTAAATCCGAACATTCTTAAATTTTAATAATTAATCCCAATTAATAATGTCCGTTTATAAAATAAACGGTTCAGCAATTAATTATCGAATTTGACTCGGTTAATAATTAACCGAATAGACTTTTCGACTTAAAGTCGAACTTATTCACTAAAAATGAACGAGAATAATAAAAGGAAATACGTCACTTTTATTAACAAGAAACTGGGTTATTATAATCTACTCCCCTTAAAATATTTTCGTCCCCAGAAATATACAACTGAACATATATACATGATACAAAAAAAGTATATACATCAAAACTGGAAATGGAAAACGAGCGCGGATATCTGCCTCCTGCTCCAAAGTAGCTCCGTGGCGATCCCACTGAACGCGAATAAGGGGAACATTACGCTTCCAGAGTCGTCGAACCTGTCGGTCCAACACAGCTACCGGTCGCTCCTCATAAGACAAATCGAGATTGATCTGAACATCGGTATGCGGAATGACATGATCGGGATCGCACACGTATTTACGCAACATAGATACATGAAAGACATTATGAATACTAGATAACTCGGGAGGTAAGGCTAACCAATATGCAACTTCGCCCACTCGCTCGAGAACTTCAAACGGGCCTATGAACCGAGGGTGTAACTTCCCTCTCTTCCCAAATTGAATAACTCTGCGAATTGGGCTAACTCCGAGAAAAGCTCTGTAACACCCCACTTTGATTTTAAAGAAATTCCCAAATCAAGTATTTTCATTAATACTCAAACAAGACATACCTTAAGCAGCGCGGAGTGACGGAGACTAGTGGTCATAACACAAGGTCTAAACACATAAATCACATATGCGCCAGTCTCCAGAAACGCATACTGGCTCTGATACCAAACTGTAACACCCCACTTTGATTTTAAAGAAATTCCGGACTTTCTAAAAATCAGAACAAATTTTTCCAATTCATTTTCGAAATCAAGGACATTACCCAACACAATTTACTTTGTCCAAGTCTTATCTGGACTCACGGGGATTCATAAATCCGATTTTTTTACAAGGTTTTCATTAGCCTGATTCACACCTCAACATAATATCCCATATGAACAACTGAAACTTCATAAATCAAACACCATGATTATTCAAGGTTTCAAAAGGGTTTTTCCAAAATATTTTCAAACATCAAAACATAGTTCGAAAACAATTTTCACATGTCCAAAACATAGAAAGGTTCATAACGACCATATTATTAAAGCGGAAGCAAAATAAAACAAATAATAAACCACCACTCGTCCTTCGTCCCATCACCCGGCCACTGCTTAACCTGCATCTGTGAAGAGCAGGTGGGAATGAGTACAAATGATAAAGTAGTGCTCACTACTATGCACATAATAACATGTAAAGATGGTATGGTCGCAGCATGAATATAAATCAATCATCATCATATCTCATCTCTTAATAATCATAACAATAACTCACCCATGTACAAATCTATCATTAGCCGCAAAAAGGGGATGCATAAACCGTAACGACGGGAGTGCGTGCCACTTAACGGACACGACCATTCATTAGGTCTTAAGGAGACTTGCCTCGCAAGGGCAACCGTACCGTAACTCGACAGGGACAACCGTATCGACGGCCGTAACAGCTCACATCTGTAGGCTACATGGTTCACATGCATACATTGATCATACCAACTAAACAATAAACAACATGTATGGCATAGACAATTTTTATAAGTAAACCTACCTGAATAATAGCAGAGAAATGCTCGAACAACACGGGTAGGTTGAGATCTCGGCTCGTCAAAATCTACATTTTATTAAGATAGTTTCATAAATACACTACCTTGACACTTAGAATTAATCACGAGAATTCATCCTCAGTCGAACATTATCGACTAAGTAGTTAGTAGGAGTTTTGTGGACTTTGGAACTCTCAGAGGATTGGAAATAATACACGGGACAATGGTCATGAGGTTAAAATTATGGTTTGGCTCGAAAACAAGTCGAACGGCACAAAAACAGACGGGTGGTAACAGAAAAATTAAGTCGATGAAAATGGACAATTTTCCTACGCGCAACCCCACTAAAATGAAGATAATTTTTTATGTAGAAAATATTTTAGCCTGATTTTTAAAGTTACCAGAAGCCAATAGATAGGTCTATATTTTTTATGAAGACCTCGAATGCAAACAAGAAATTTTAAAGGGTAAAAACTGATCAACACTAAACCACAAACTGCAGTCCAATTTGACAGAAAACTGCTCGCGCACTTATCAAAAACTGGATGTAGCTTTTTATATAAAAATGGCATTTGAACGAATCTTACACCATTTGAAACCTAAGAGATAAAGCTACATATCATATAAAGACACAAAAATTCCCATGTAAGCAGAAATAACCCAAAAATTGCAAAAACGATAGACTCAAATTTCTGCGTTTAAAGCGAAAAACTGACTGCGCAAGGATCGAAATTTCGACATAATTCTCAATGTAAAATTGATAAGTACTCGATTATTTTTGCAAAAGAAAAATAACACCTGGAACTATAATTTTTGTGAAGACTCCAAAAAGAGATAACAAGTTTACAGAACTCAAAATCAGCAAAGGACAGAGGCTAAATGCAGTATCGAGAATTTAGAAAAACTGGAAGCGCAGCAATCGTAATTTGGCAATAACTCTCAGCACAAAATGAATATTTATACGATTCTTGTTGGAGATGAAACCTAACAAACTGAAATACAAATCATTAGAAGAGTTTGAAAATGTTTAACCGAGTTTCAGAGGTCAAAACAGCGACCAAACAGCAATTAGCAAGGTTTCAAAACGGGGTTTTCAAGCTCAATTCTTAAACAAATATCAAACGACACAAGGCAAGGGCTCGGGTAACTAAACGAGATTCCAATATTCAACCATAATCAGCAACAAACACCACTAAAAGAAAAGGGCTCGACAACACAACGAGAGAGTTCCAATTCCACGTGAAATTCACACCAAGCAACACAACGAGTAGAATCGATTTATCCTAACCGAAATCTACATGCTTCTCTTTTCAATTAGTAAACCTCATGATCATGAATATTAATCATAAACACACTTTAAATCCTTCAACATAACACATAAAATTTCAAGAAGAGTATATAGCCATATACCTTCTTCTAGGTTTTGCCTAATCGGGGTCAGAGAAGATCGGTAAAACGAAGCGGCCTCGGCAAAGCTCGATAAAACCCAGCTCCACGAACCGGGCTGCTGCATCTCTTTTCGGCTACTTGGGCTCCCGGCAAAGAACGAGGCCGCGCGTAGACGAACGGAGGGTGGTGATCAGAGAGGCGTGCGATGCGGGACGTTGCCGGCGGCTAGCGAGAAAATTAAAAGCCAAGAGGAGAAATGGTGGTTTGAGGGATGGATGCTTCAGAGCGCACGAAAGAGAAGAATTCATTTTGCTCTGTGGAGTCGAGAAAAAGTGATGTGAGGGGAGAGGGAAGGAGTATTATTTACCAAGGAGACTTTGAAGACAATCCACAAGATTTAATTGCCCAATATAAGAGATATAATTTTGGCACATTTAAAGGGATTCTTGCTGTTTGTGCGGTTCTTTGGGGCTGAAGGAATTGGCCAAAGTCATTACTATAATTGCCTTAGGATATCAAATTCAAAATCCCTCCCAACTCAAGCATGAAATGGCCGGAATTTCCCTCACTCTTAGGATCCGGTTTATAGGCTCATGAAATTAAATGCTAACAATTGATCACGAAATAATACTAAGGAGTCGAGAATAATTAAAATAGACGGAACTGAAAACTGCTAAAAATGATCGGCAATCGTTAAACCGAGAATTCTGATAAACTCGGTTTGATCGCACGATAATTAAAATAATACCGGGCTATATATAGGATACACACATTAACATTTATTAATAATAAATATTTAAACACATAATAATAATTAGGCAATTTAATCATTTAGCAGTAATAATAATAATAATAATAATAATAATAATAATAATAATAATAATAATAATAATAATAATAATCTCAAATAATCCATAATCAAATGGGGCATTACAGTCTACCCACCTTACAAAGAATTCCGTCCTTGGAATTCAAAAAACTAAAACAACCAGAATACAAGAGGAATATCAACACAAGGTGTTCGGTACTCCCTTCAAATCTCGGTTTCCCTCTTCCAAGTCGTCTCGCCCTCAACTCGACTACCACTACTGGACATTGACGAGTACCCCTCCCAGTTTTTCCCCAATAGACCATCAGTCCCAACAGGTCACTGGTACCTTCATACAGGAAGGGTTCTGCCAATCACACAGCTCGTCAATTCACACATACCACGAGATCACGCACACATTCCCTCCAACACGAGGCAAGAATGTGTCATGCATCCTCGCAAGTCCCGGTGGTGGAGTCAACCATCAGGCTAAGCTATTGACTTGGTCGAGAAATCATGATAGAACCGAAAATCATCACTTATACTCAAACCAGGTACATTCAGAACACACGATTCTGTTTGATACCGATGACAAGGCCTCACTCATTGCCGACACGAGTAACACCTTGTATCGGCTTCACGAGTAACGACAAGATATTCGATAATGATTTCTTCCCATGGATTCGGTCTCTATTCGAGACTCAAGGATCCGCCCCACATTAATACAGAACTACCATCTCGCCATGTCGAGAAAATATCGCATGTGGCAACAGAAACTGATCGACTAACCTCACACATCGAGGGTTGTTGATTAGGGATTTTACACTACGACGCGAAAGATCAACATACACTTTGACCAAAAATCTGGTTCAAAGACCCCTAAAAGGACAAGGTCGGACTGGGTTTAATACACTGTCACCCGAGAGGTGACACACACGCTGGTGCTGCATATGCGGGGCGCTGGGACGCGTGCATGTACCCACTCGGATACCGGCTACAAGGTCAAGGTTTGACCGTACACACTGACCTGGGGAGTTTGGGTTCAGTGATGGCGGCGGCAGCTCTCGTGCGAGTCAACGGTCGGCCACTGCAGTTGGCCTCACGTCTCTCAGCACGGGCGTGCGGGCTCGGCCACCACTTCGCGTGGCTACGCCCAGTCAGGTTCGGCTCTGGGTTCGAGGCAAATACCAAAAATTTCAATTTTCGAGGTTCACAATTTCCTAAGTACTCAAATGAAAAAAAAAATGTTTCTCCACAAGACTCAAAATCACAAAGGTGTGGGTTTTACAATAACAATTTCCCCAAAAGTGATCGAACATTGGCATCACTGTTAAGAACGTTCCTAACTCGGCGGTCAACGCCGAACAACAGAGTGGTTAGCTCGTTTGACTCTTCGACTAACAGTGTCGGCCATCACGACAGCTTTTACTGAGGTAGCTAATCGTGCCAGCAGCCCTAAACGAGTCTAATCCACATACACATCCTATAGCTTCCACACTTCGAGGTCTAGCGTAAAGCTTCTCTCGCAAGTGTTTCTAGCTAACATTACAATACTAATCAGATTAAGTCACATAGGGCACATATACATGAAAATTGACGAAAAGCTAATTTTTGAAATTCACAACTCAATTTGGAAACCTAAACATGAACTTGCACCAATTTCTAGCATGCGTGATGAATTTAAAATGCATGTAGGTTTTAGTCTAGATATCGTATCATGATGAAACCATTTAAAAATATCCCTAACTCAGTCCTCTATCACTTTTATGAAGAACACTGAGGCAGATAAAATCATTGAAATGTACATAATACAACAAACATAGAAAACATAAGTACAGTGGATAAATGAAGAGAAACAGCTTGATTGGTTCTCAGAGTATGCACAATAACCGAAGCTACAAACATTATATTACTGAAATTCAAAATCTCCAAGATAGCTAACACACTTATCTACAACTTTCATGTTGATCATATTTTCACTTAGTCACATTAAGATTGTCAAAAATAGCCCAACATCATGATTCACAATCCTGCCCGAAATTTCAAAAACTGCTCGCAGTTACAACTTCAAAAATTTATAATAAATTCAATTCAACTCCGAATCATGAAATTTAAAAACTCATAGAAACCTAACTCAAAGAACTACAAAATTTATGAAGACCTCTTAACCAGAAAACAGCTTTTAGGTCATGATAATCCGAGCACAAATAGAGGCTATAACGAGAAGTCCTCATACGATTTTCAGCACAAAAACATAATTTCATGTACATAGCATCAGTGGTCACATGTAATCAAAATATACACCTCATGTACGCGCATATACAATATAATAGAGTCATCCCTAACATGATTTTTAACACAAATTCACAAAAACTCATACGATCACTACACAACAAGTTTTAAAGAATCCTGATCGTGCAATAATCGTCAAGTTCAATCACATAAGCATGTTTTTTATAACATCAATTTTAAAATCTCGAGTCATATAGAGCCACAACATCATGCTTAACTACAAATTCATATCTTTTACAACTGCGGGCCTCGCAGCCAACGCACAGGATATTCACGGGATGTCGGAGCAATCCACTCGTCCTATGGACAACGTCGTCGTCTTTCATCCATGCATCAGTCTTCAGGACTTACGCTTGATATAACGTACGAGAATTATCAACCATCATCCCTCTCGAGGCTTAGCCACTCTCAAGAGTTACGACGGTGATACGCATTAGATTCTCCTAACTATGGAGGTCGATTAGTAACCAATTTGCGGCATCTAAATGACACTCCCGGTCCTCGACGACTGAGGTTCTAATTCCCCGAGTGGTCTCATACACTAGATGTTCACTCGATACTTAACCTTTCTCTTTCGAGATGGGTCACGAATGGTCCTACTCTAAGGACACTGAACGAATCTTATAGCGAGAAAATGCTATAAACATCACTTACCTCAATAATAATATACTGAAACTCACAACTGGGAACCTCTAGAGTCCGAACTTAACTCTATATCACTAGAGTTCAATGTCAAACACTACAGTTCACATAACCTAAGGTGGATAGATTTCCAAAGCCCCAAAAAGAACAAGTACCTCACAAGTAGTTTTATTGCTACATGTGTATCATTTATATACCAAGTATTTTCATTAATACTTAAACAAGACATACCTTAAGCAGCGCGGAGTGACGGAGACTAGTGGTCATAACACAAGGTCTAAACACATAATCACATATGCGCCAGTCTACAGAAACGCATACTGGCTCTGATACCAAACTGTAACATCCCACTTTGATTTTAAAAAAATTCCAGACTTTCTAAAAATCAGAACAAATTTTTCGAATTCATTTTCGAAATCAAGGGCATTACCCAACACAATTTACTTAGTTCAAGTCTTATCTGGACTCACAGGGATTCATAAACTCGATTTTTTTTTACAAGGTTTTCATTAGCCTGATTCACACCTCAACATAATATCCCATATGAACAACTGAAACTTCATAAATCAAACACATGATTATTCAAGGTTTCAAAAGGGTTTTTGCAAAATATTTTCAAACATCAAAACATAGTTCGAAAACAATTTTCACATGTCCAAAACATAGAAAGGTCCATAACGACCATATTATTAAAGCGGAAGAAAAATAAAACAAATAATAAACCACCACTCGACCTTCGTCCCGTCACCCGGCCACTGCTTAACCTGCATCCGTGAAAAGCAGGTGGGAATGAGCACAAATGATAAAGTAGTGCTCACTACTATGCACATAATAACATGTAAAGATGGTATAGTCGCAGCATGAATATAAATCAATCATCATCATGTCTCATCTCTTAATAATCACAACAATAACTCACTCATGTGCACATCTATCATCAGCCGCGGAAAGGGGATGCATAAACCCTAACGACGGGAGTGCGTGTCACTGTAACGGACACGGCCTTTCATTAGGTCTTAAGGAGACTTGCCTCGCAAGGGCAACCGTACCGTAACTCGACGGGGACAACAGTACCGATGGCCGTAGCAGCTCACATCAGTAGGCTACATGGTTCACATGCCTACATTGATCATACCAACTAAACAATAAACAACACGTATGACATAGACAATTTTTATAAGTAAACCCACCTGAATAATAGCAAAGAAATGCTCGAACAACATGGGTAGGTTGAGATCTCGGCTCGTCAAAACCTACATTTTATCAAGATAGTTTCATAAATACACTACCTTGACACTTAGAATTAATCATGAGAATCCACCCTCAGTCGAACATTATCGTCTAAGTAGTTAGTAGGAGTTTTGTGGACTTTGGAACTCTCAGAGGATTGGAAATAATACACGGGACAATGGTCATGAGGTTAAAATTATGGTTTGGCTCGAAACCAGGTCGAACTGCACAAAAACAGACGGGTGGTAACAGAAAAACTAAGTCGATAAAAATGGACAATTTTCCTACGCGCAGCCCCACTAAAATGAAGATAATTTTTTATGTAGAAAATATTTTAGCCTGATTTTTAAAGTTACCAGAAGCAAATAGATATGTCTATATTTTTCATGAAGACCTCGAATGCAAACAAGCAAGTTTAAAGGGTAAAAACTGATCAACACTAAACCACAAACTGCAGTCCAATTTGACAAAAAATTGCGCAAGGATCGAAATTTCGACATAATTCTCAATATAAAAATGATAAGTACTCGATTCATTTTGAAAAAGAAAGATAACACCTGGAACTATAATTTTTGTGAAGACTCCAAAAAGAGATAACAAGTTTACAGAACTCAAAATCAGCAAAGGACAGAGGCTAAATGCAGTATTGAGAATTTAGAAAAACTGGACGCGCAGCAATAGTAATTTGGCAATAACTCTCAGCACAAAATGAATATTTATACGATTCTTGTTGGAGATGAAATCTAACCAACTGAACTACAAATCACTAGAAGAGTTTGAAAATGTTTAACCGAGTTTCAGAGGTCAAAACAGCGACCAAACAGCAATCAGCAAGGTTTCAAAACGGGGTTTTCAAGCTCAATTCTTAAACAAATATCAAACGACACAAGGCAAGGGCTCGGGTAACTAAACGAGATTCCAAAATTCAACCAAAATCAGCAACAAACACCACTAAAAGAAAAGGGCTCGACAACACAACGAGAGAGTTCAAATTCCACGTGAAATTCACACCAAGCAACACAACGAGTAGAATCGATTTATCCCAACCGAAATCTACATGCTTCTCTTTTCAATTAGTAAACCTCATGATCATGAATATTAATCATAAACACACTTTAAATCCTTCAACATAACACATAAAATTTCAAGAAGAGTATATAGCCATATACCTTCTTCTAGGTTTCGCCTAATCGGGGTCAGAGAAGATCGGTACAACGAAGCCGCCTCGGCAAAGCTCGATAGAACCCAGCTCCACGAACTGGGCTGCTGCATCTCTTTTCGGCTACTCGGGCTCCCGCTGAAGAACGAGGTCGCGTGTAGACGAACGGATGGTGGTGATCGGAGAGGCGTGCGATGCGGGGCGTTGTCGGCGGCTAGCGAGAAAATTAAAAGCCGAGAGGAGAAATGGTGGTTTGAGGGATGGCTACTTCAGAGCGCACGAAAGAGAAGAATTTATTTTGCTCTGTTGAATCGGGAAAACGTGATGTGGGGGAGAGGGAAGAAGTATTATTCACCAAGGAGACTTTGAAGACTATCCACAAGATTTAATTGTCCAATATAAGAGATATAATTTTGGCACATTTAAAGGGATTCTTGCGGTTTGTGCGGTTCTTTGGGGCTGAAGGAATTGGCCAAAGTCATTATTATAATTGCCTTAGGATATCAAATTCAAAATCCCTCCCAACTCAAGCATGAAATGGCCGGAATTTCCCTCACTCTTAGGAGCCGGTTTATAGGTTCATGAAATTAAATGCTAACAATTGATCTCAAAATAATACTAAGGAGTCGAGAATAATTAAAATAGACGGAACTAAAAACTGCTAAAAATGATCGGCAATCGTTAAACCGAGAATTTTGATAAACTCGGTTTGATCGCACGATAATTAAAATAATACCGGGCTATATATAGGATACACACATTAACATTTATTAATAATAAATATTTAAACACATAATAACAATTAGACAATTTAAACATTTAACAATAACAATAATAATAATAATAATAATAATAATAATAATAATAATAATAATAATAATAATAATAATAATAATAATAAATAATCTCAAATAATCCATAATCAAATGGGGCATTACAAGCTCGTTCTCCGACTTCGAACTGAATGTCACATCTATGTTTGTCGGCTGATGATTTATGCCGACTCTGCGCTGTTTTAAGCCTCTGCCTGATAAGCTCGACTTGCTCAGCTGTCTCCTCGATCAATTTCGGACCGAGTACTCGACGTTCGCCAACATAATACCAATAAAGGGGCGAGCGCCATTTACGCCCATATAGTGCCTCGAAAGAAGCCATTCGAATCGACGCCTGATAACTGTTGTTATAGGCGAACTCAACTAACGATAAAATCGACTCCCACTTAGCACCTCTGTCTAACATCAACAGTCTGAGCATATCCTCGAGCATCTGAATAATTCTTTTTGTCTGACCATCTGTCTCTGGATGGTAAGCCGAACTGAACTATAACTGCGTGCCCATCGCCTCGTGTAAACTCTCCCAGAATCTGCTGGTGAATCTGGAATCTCGATCTTACACAATGTGGGCGGGCACTCCATGGAGTCGAATGATCCCACGGGTATAAATCTCGGCTAACTTCTCCATTGACATGGTCATCGATACACGTAAGAAATGTGCGACTTTCTTCAATTTGTCCACTACTACCCATATCGCATCGTGGTGATCGGACGACTTGGGCAGCCCTGTAACGAAATCCATCGAAATCTCCTCCCACTTCCACTTTGGAATTTCAAGTGGTCGTAGAAGGCCTAAGGGGCTCTTATGTTCGGCCTTAACCTGCTGACAGACCAAACACTTCTTTACGAAATTGGCAACATCTTTCTTCATTCCCCTCCACCAGAAAGACCCTTTCAGGTCATGATACATCTTGGTGCTACCGGGATGAGCTAGATAAGGCGCGGTGTATGCCTCTGTCAAGATCTCCTTCTGCAAGGCCTCGACCTTCGGCACTACAATCCTGCCTCGGAACTCTAAGGCACCATTTGCGCCTCGAGAAAAACCCTCGACTCCTCCGGCGGAAACTTTGGCCTCAATAGCACGTATAAACTGATCATGAGTCTGTTTCTGCCGGATTATGTCTCTCAACGTAAGATGAATTTGCATCGAGCTAACACTCCTTGTAATCACTGCAGGAAGCGACTCGACGACTTGAATCTGCATCCGGGCAAAGTCTTGGATAAGATAACGCTGCCGAGTAATAGAACAAGATAATTCGCCTTTTACCTTTCTGCTTAAGGCATCAGCTACAACATTTGCTTTCCCCGGATGATACTGAATCGTGCAGTCATAATCTTTAACAAGCTCCGACCAACGTCTCTGACGCATGTTAAGCTCCTTTTGCGTGAAAATATACTGCAGACTCTTGTGATTGGTGTAGATCTCACATCGACCACCATAAAGATAATGCCTCCATATCTTAAGTGCGTGTACCACTGCAGCTAATTCCAGGTCGTGGGTAGGATAGTTCTGCTCATGGGGTTTCAACTGACGTGAAGCATATGCTACAACCTGGCCATCTTGCACAAGTACACACCCCAAACCTCGCTTCGAAGCATCACTATAGATGGTGAAACTCCGAGAAGGATCGGGAATAGTCAGCACTACTGCCGTCGTAAGTCTCCTTTTCAGCTCCTGAAAACTCGACTCACAAGGATCTGTCCATTCAAATGTCACAGACTTCCTCGTCAACTGGGACAAAGGAGGGCAATCTTCGAGAACCCCTCAATAAATCTGCGATAATAACCTGCAAGACCGAGGAAACTACGAACCTCAGACGGATTCTTTGGTGCTGACCAGTTCTGAACTGCGGCAATTTTGGAAGGATCTACTTCAATACCTGCTTGAGTGATAATGTGGCCAAGAAAAGCCACTCGCTGAAGCCAAAATTTGCACTTGGAGAACTTTGCGTATAACTTCTCTCGTCTAAGGGTCGCAAGAACGGCCCTCAGATGCTCTTCATGCTCTTTCTAGCTCTTGGAATAGATAAAAATATCATCAATGAATACAATAACAAACTGATCGAGAAAATGATGGAATACACGATTCATCAAGTCCATGAATACTATCGAGGTATTACTGAGGCCAAACGGCATAACCACAAACTCGAAATGACCGTATCTCATACGAAACGCTGTCTTAGGTATATCTGACTCCTTGATTTTCAGCTGATGGTAGCCTGAACGCAAAACAATCTTAGAAAACACGCAGGCACCTCTCAACTGATCAAATAAATCATCGATCCTAGGAAGCGAATATTTATTCTTGATCATCAACCGGTTGAGATCCCAGTAGTCGATACACATACGCATAGATCCGTCCTTCTTCTTGACAAAGAGAACGGGTGCCCCCCAAGGTGAAACGCTCGGTCGAATAAAACCGAGATTCAGCAACTCTTGAATTTTGGTCTTTAACTCCTGCAATTCTTTAGGTGCCATTCTGTATGGCGCCTTGGAAACGGGTCCGGCTCAAGGGATAAGATCGATAGAAAATTCCACATGTCGGCTAGGTGGACCTCCTGGAAGCTGATCTGGGAACACGTCCACAAACTCACGAACAATGGGGATGTCGTGAGGTGACCGTGCTTTTGGCTCATCTCCAACGAGGCTCACAAGGTAACCCTGGCAATCACCCCGTCGAAGAATCTTCCTGGCTTTCGCCATAGAAATAATATGGGGCAGAGTACAAGTCCTGGAGCCGAAATAAGTAATCTAATCATCTCTTGGAAGATAAAGAGTAATCTCCTGGTCATGACATCTGATATCTGCGTGAAAACGTGTTAGCCAATCCATACCGAGTATGAGGTCAAAATCCCTCATCCCGATAACATAAGCATCGGAAGTCAAAATACGGCCGTCGATGGAAAGGCTGTGATCGGTGGCTCTGGCGTCAGTCACTATGTTTCGTCCCAAGGCTAAACTCACCTCGAGAGGATCGACAGTGGTAAGAGAATGAACTCCTATAGCTTCGATACATCGGCGTGATATAAAGGAGTGGGTTGCTCCGGTGTCAAATAAGGCATAAACAAGCACATCATTAAAAATAATCATCCCAGACATGGTACTTGGGTGCTGGTCGGCCTCTCGCTGATCAACTGCAAAGACGCGGGCCTGATGTCTGCCGCGTTGCTGTTGCTGGGGTCGTGGTGGCTGTTGTCGAGGTTGTTGAGGTGGTTGTCGTTGTTTTTGCAGTCATTCGGGGCAGTTGGGGTTGATATGACCTGGCTGGTGACAAAAGAAACAGATGTTCTGGCCTATAAGGCATTCTCCACGGTGGCGCTTTCACATGTCGGGCAGTTTGGTGTCTGTTTGGGGCGATTCCTCCTATCATCTGAGCCTCCTCTAAACTTCCTCTTCTTCTGGTTCTTTGATGATTGAGCACCGTTGGGTTGGGCTGGTGGCTGAGCAAAAGTTGGATTAGCTTCTCGTCGGATACTGGCATCTATCTCCTGGGCAATGGCGACTGTGTGGGCGTAGGTCTTGACGTCGTGACCTACGATATTGTGGTGGACTGCTGGGAGAAGTCCGTTGGTAAAACGAAGAGCTCTCTTCTCCTCTGTACTCACAAGATTGGGTACAAAGGATCCGAGTCGGGTAAACTCTCTTTCGTACTCGTCGACAGAACGAGTACCCTATCTGAGTGCCAGGAACTGGCGCTCCATATCTTCTCGGTAGTACAAAGGATAGTACTTCTCGCGGATCAACTCCTTGAATTGGTCCCATGTACAGCCTTCTTTCTCGCCGGGACGCATACTTCAATGGGTATTCCACCAGAGTCAGGCATCACCGTTCAGCTGGATTTGTGCGCATATGACACGATAATGATCAGGACAGTCCATGACCTCGAAAATCATTTCAAGGCCCTGAACCCATTCGTCCACTATACGAGGATCTCCTTAGCCGAAAAACTTTTATTGGTGGTAGTCGCGGAAGTGTGCGACTACTGTGGCCTGAGGGAGCTCCTGATGACCTGGTTCTCTGCGAGGCGGCATCTGGGTATTGAAAATATCAACATAATCATACAAAAACATGATGGAATACTTGTACTGCTTATTAATGCGCACAGATCTCTTGACAAGTTGCTAATATTAACCCGAGAAAACTAAAGTTGAAATATCAAATAACTGGGATAATCGACTTATACTTTAAACATACTTGATCATTTACTCGAGAATCTTACTGGTTTCTAGGGTTAAATATTTGATACCCTCTACTGAGCATAGACTAAAGCATTCGTTTAAATATATAAACTGTAACTCAGCACTTACCTGTAGTCGGCGAGGCGTGATCGTATCGTGGTTGGGTCTTTTCTGAAAATTTCTGACTTTATAAAGTATTCAGATACACAAAAACGTCCTCTGATACCATTTGTAACACCCCACTAACTTATTAAAATCAGGGTGTGATTTTCGCAAAATCCTTTCTAAGAAATACGTATTGGTTTGCGAAAACATGATTTGGGATGCTACTGATAATACATTACTTTTCTGAAAATCCGTTGACTTAGTTCAACTAAACTTATTTTAGAAAAACAGATTATCCTTTATTAACGTGTCATACTGTATAAATCCGACCCGAAGGTTCGGATCAAAATCTTAAACTAGCATGCTAGACTGAAAGTCTGAAAACGTCAGCGGAAGTCAAAACAGTAAATAATATACATATCATAAGTTTGCAAAAACATATTTACTAGCCCAACAACCACCTGCTCCGCTCACTCCTCCGGACCGACCCTGTCATCTGAAAAACATTATAAAGTGGGAGCATGAGCACTAAGGCCACTGTGCTCCACAGGATCTCATACTAAAGTAAACATTAATAATAACAATATCATGGCTGCAGGTATGTATAAGTAAACTGTAATCTCCAGACACAAGGTTTGTATCTTGAGCTGAGCTATCTCGGACACTATGTCCGCCATGTACACACTCTGATGGATACTTAAGGCCTTGCGTCTCCACCAGAACTTTGGATGGGTACTTAAGGCCTTGCGCCCCCACCCAAAGCGGATAATCTCATATACATACCTTTAAACGTGGCATAGTAATTATAATCAATGTAATACTTATTCTGAGTTCCAACCAGAACTGCTAAATTGTAAGTGCTGCTGCTGATCAATCTGTAAAATATATATACATAAACAAATACTAAGTACTATGCTAAGACTGACTGAAAATAGCTATTAAGATGCTCAACTCAATCTAAACATTTAACTGACATTATCTCGGGGTTTAACTTAACTGACAAGAAAACCGGACTGAACTGATACTGGTATACTGAACTGACTGGACAGAAAAAATAACTGAAATACTGTATTGAACTCGGACCGGATCAGTAATTACTGAACAGCTCAAAATCCGGTCTAAACCGGCCAGTTCATTTTCTGGCCGGACCGCCGGCTCACTGTAGCCGGGCGGTCGGCTGCTGGCTAACCACCGGCTCGGTTACTCGCGCACTAGGCGCGGCCTGGGCGCTGCCGGCGCTACTGGCACTGGCGGGCGCTGGCTGACTTGGTCCCGTGCACTGGCAGGTGCTGCTGGCACCGTGCGTGCGCTGGGACGGTCACTGGCGTGCTGCTATGCACAGCCAGCGACAGCTAGACGCTTGTTGAACATAACTGGACGTTACCGTGCACGCTGGCGACGGTACTGGCACATACAAGTACTACTGGGCACTGCTGTGCGTCGTAGGTAGGTGACTGGCACGCGAGTTGCGCGTGCTGGGCTGACTGGGTGCTCAGGCGTGCTGCCGGGCATCGCCGAGGCTCGCTGGGCATTGCTGGCACGCTGCTAGGCGTGCTGGCGTGCGTGAATGCTGGCCAGTGTGCACTGAATGCTGTTGGCGTACGTACAGCGTCGTTGAGCACGTCACTAGGCGCGTGCTGCATCGAGATGTACGCTAGTAGACTGGCTGTGCGCTGCCATGCATGTTTGCGTGCGTTGTGCACGTCTATGCACATGACTGCGGCATCGCAAGGGCTTGAATGCCGAGTACTGGGCACGCGTGCGCGTTACTGGGCGCGCGAACGCTGCCTGCGTACTCGCTGGATCTGCCGGGCGCGCCTGTTCACACGCTGCGCGCGGTAGGCATCTCGGTCGGCATTTTGCCGGCCGTCCGGCTATTTTATCCGGCAACCCTTGCATGACTGAGTATAAAATGACTTGAAATGACTGAATATGCATAGATTACTCGGGACTTGCCGGTTACTTTTTGAAATCACTCGGGAGGGCTTATATAGCACCTCTGAGGCCATTTTTACTAAAACTTTTGGACCGATCATCATGATAATTACATGACTTTTCTAATTTGAACTTAAATACATAAACAGAGGGTAAATAGGTGTATACCCTTCAGTTCGGTCGAGGATTGCACGATAACTTGCGTGCGTGTTGGTGCTCGGTTGCGTACGTTCTTGCTTCTCTTTTGCTTCTTTTTTCCTTAGCTATTTTTATACTATTTTTCTATAATATTTCCTTACTATTTCCCTCTATTTGGTACGCTGAAGTTAGGCTGAAATTGCATGAAGATGCATGGGGAAAATATTCCACACGCTCGGTTATTTAAAGAGATAAAAACCGAGGGTAAAGTTGGGTCAAATGAGGATGGATGATGATTTCTCCATTGTTGCCATGTGTCTCGGCCAAGTGCTGAGGTGTGGCATTTTAGGCTTAGTCATCGATGAGGTGTCAAGCATGCAGGGGCTTAGTTATCGCCCGTGCGTGCGTGTTGCGCCATGTGTGCAAGCTACTAGGTGACACATCACCCCACTTGCACACCCAACATTTATCCTTTAGTAAATCCTCACGGAAATCTTAAGGAAATGGATTGGGATTTGCTTTGCTTGATCATGGTGCTTAGGGCAATATAAGCATGCTTAGGGCGTATTGACTTGCGCTGCGCACGGTCGCGTGCGCGTGCTACACGCATGGCTATGCACGGCGTGCGTGCATTGTGTACCTTGTGTACATTCATGACTTAACATGATTTGACATCGAAATTAAATCCAAACATTCTTAACTTTTAATAATTAATCCCGATTAATAATGTTCGTTTATAAAATAAACGGTTCGGAAATTAATTATCGAATTTGACTCGGTTAATAATTAACCGAATAGACTTTTCGACTTAAATTCGAACTTATTCGCTGAAAATGAACGATAATAATAAAAGGAAATACATAACTTTTATTAACAAGAAACCGGGTTATTACAGGAGTACATAGTCCAGATTTAAAACAGACAAAATGGAAAATACAAAGTTAAATCTAAGGAGAAGGAGTTGCGGTCGAATCAACATTGCTCTGAGTGGCGTTGGGATCGGGCGGATGGCTGGTCCCAGAGGTCGAGTCGCAAGCTTCATTTAGCGGATGTTGGCGAATGGACTCAGTCATCACTGCCAACATCGAGGCTGGAGGAGTTAGACCATCGGGCAGAGCATAAGTTTTCTTCAAGATATTTGATCGAGCCAGAGTCCTTTTGAGTAGCCCCGACCACCACTCGTGCTCGAAAGGTCAGCTAGGATCTCTCTGGAAGCTGGAAGGAACCATCGGCAAGGCCTCCCAGATAGCCCCAGGGTCGTGCTGCTCGAAATCATCCTCGGCGATCTGCTCGCCGGCCTTTTGTAGGGCGAACTGAAAGCAGTCCACCCCAAAGTCCTGCACCTCCTTCAAAAATTGGGGTGACCGCGTATAATCAGCCACCACTTGTTCGTGGAATTCTCGGAGAAAATCTGCCCAGTTGGTGTTCCTCACATCATTTGCCGAGCTCGAAGAGCTGCAGCATCAGCGTAGCGCTTACATTTGTTGGCGTGGGCAGCCCTCTCTTTGGCTAAAGTAGCCTCTAGCTCAGCTCGAGCAGCCTCTCCCTACACCCGAGCGGTTTTTGCTTGCGCTCGAGTAGCCTCTGACTGCACTCGAGCAGCCTCTGACTGCGCTCGAGCAGCCTCCGACTGCGCTCGAGCAGCCTCCGCTTGTGTTCGAGCAACCCGTTCTTGCTCAAGCGCAGTCTTTTTCTCCTTAAGCGCAGTTTCTTTCTCCGCCATCGCAATCTCCTTGGCCGCAAGGGCGGCTTCTCTCTCCGCGAGAACCCTATTCTTCACGGTAAGTTCTTCATCAAGGGATTTAACCTTGACTTCGAGCTCGACCTTCTGTTCCGTCTGGGTCTCGCGGAGTTTAGCGTTGTGCTGCACAACGGTAGAGTTTTTATCTTGCAGGTAGCCGATGGTGCCCTCGAGTCCCTTTATCTACTTGCCCGAGCTATCTCGAGCCTCCTAGGCCAATGGCAAAAAATCGACCAAGCCCTATCAATAGAAATGATGAAGTGATTCAACATATGCATCGACAAAGCAAAATGAGAAGAACCAGTGTAAAGTCAGAGATGAATAATACCTGAGCGAGCCACTGCACGAGCTTATCGCCAACCTCGGGCAGAGTGACGCCAGCTCTTTTGCAGTCATCCTCGAGAAGGGCACCTTCGAGGCGGTTGGCCACCTCGTTCACAGAGGCAGATAGCAGAGATGTCGGCCTCGGGGCGAGTGGATCAGGAGGGAGATAGCCGGTGCGCCCTCGCTTGACAACCATCTCGCCCTGCTCAGTGCGAGAGTGTTTGCCCTAGGCCCGTTCGTGTTCCACGCCATCACGATGGCCGAATTCGACCAGAGCTTTGGTCGATCCGGCAAAAGTGGTTTTAGAGGAGTGTTGGGTGGGGAGCAGTTTTTCTTGGGTTTTGGTTTTGGATGAAGTGCGGGGATCAGAGGATTTATTGTTGATTGGGTCTTGAGGGTTATTTTTGGGATCGGAAGCTCGAGGACCTGTCTTCTGTGAGCGGTTGTCTGACTTTTGATGGCGGTCAGTAGTTTTTAGGCGATCATCGGGTTTGTGTTGGTGGTCAATGATTTTGGAGGAGTTCGAGGAATTAGAGGTCGACTGGGAGTCAGATTTGTGCTGGGGGTTCTTTTCAGGAGGAAGCAAGGAAGATTGCCCTTGCAAGGTCTTGGAAGTTGGCTGTTGTTGTTTTTGTTCTTGTTTCTAGGCCTGGGACCGGTCCGGTTCTTATCATTTTTTTCAAGAACCGGAACCGGAACCGAACCGAAAAAACCGGTTCGGTTAGCAACTAAAAAATTGCAGGAACCGAAAAAGAACCGAACCGGTTTATAACGGTTCGGTTTTTTCGGTTATTAGGTTAACCGAATAATAAAAAATAACCGACAAAAACCGGTTTTGAGTTAAGAACCGGTCAAAAAAAGCAACTCACGGACTAAAAATATCATGAAAAACCGAGAACCGAATGCAAAAATGAAGAACCGAATATTAAGTACAAGAACCGGAACCGATTTATACATTTAAACATATAAAACATGAATATTTTCACATATATAACCGGTTCCTCGGTTAATACCAATACTCTTGGAAAGGAACCGGGAACCGGAACCGAAAACATGCAAAAAATAACCGAACCGAAAAAATAGTTTTTTTTTTTTTTAAATAACCGGACCGAACCGGTTATTTTCGGTTCAGTCTGGTTCGGTTCTCCAGTTCTCGGGTATAAAATCTCACCCCTAGTTGTTTCTGTTTTTGTTTCTGCTGTTGTTGACATTGCTGTGGCCCCGGTGGCGGGGGCGGGGGTAAGGGGGTCTCTCGTGGAGGCGACCGCGGTTGCGGCTCTGGCCGAGACCCTGAGGAGGTGGTCGATCCCTCGACCTGGCCCCCGGTTGAGCCAGAAGTACCCTCCCCCCCACCTTCTTTTTCAGAGGAGTTATCCTCGGAGGGATGTTGAAACTGGGCACCTCTGCAAGAAACTCACAACATAGGTTATATTCGGTATCAGTAATAATCACTCAGAACAAAAACGAGAAAACGCACGAACACTCGAGCAAATGGATCAAGAATTACCTGGATCGTTTTCAATACGAACGAGGTCAAAAATCTCCTCGGTGGGCGGAGATAGAGTTTTGTGGGTGAGAAGACCAAAAAAATGGAGAAGGTTATCGTCCTTGATAAGTTTTTCGGACGCGACGGACTTGGAATTCCAAGTGTAAATCCGTTGGTCGAAAATAGGATTTGAAGGATGGGCCGAGGCTTCCTCTCGCAAGACTTCCTTGACCCAAGGAATGGAAGGCCAGGGGAAAAGGACATCAGGCTGAACAAAAATGAATTTGTCACTCCACTTGGGAAGATTGGTTGGGATGTCATTTATGAAGTGGGCACCGTTGCGGCTTTTCAGGTAGAGGCCTCGACCTTGCTTAAAAGGGCCATAACAGTAGTGAAAGAAGTCTAAGTCAAATCGACCTAGATGGATGCGGCAGAGAATGATGAAGGTGGTTATGAAACGGATAGCGTTAGGAGGAAGTTGGTGCAGAGGAAGGGAGAACCACTCGCAAATGCGAAGTATTTCGGGGCTCAAAGGAAAACGTAGGCCAAGCTTAAATTGGATTTCAAAGAAAGTGTAACAATTTTCCGGGGGATAGTCATACTTGTCAGATCGAGCAGGGCTATAGAATGTCCAACCAGCAGGTCGGCCAATTGTTGAGGGGTTTACCCAATGGCTACAAAGGGAAGTGGAAGAAGAATGCTTGGTGGAAGTTTTTGAAGGATTCTTGGTCGAAGATTTCTTAGGGGAAGAAGCAGAAGCGCTGGGTTGGGAGGAAATAACTTCGTCCTCCTCTGACTCATCCCTCGAGCCAAAAGCAGGTCGACGATGGTGGTGAGGGACATTATTCATGGTGTCTCCGGAATTGGGGGAAGAAACATAAGCTGTGAAAATACGGGTAGGATTTGTGTCGCCGGGGCGAAGGATAGAGAGAGGGACAGCTTCGAGCGCAGAGGGTAGTATTTCAACCGAATCAGAGGAGGTCTCAGAGTCTGAAAAAAATAAAAACAAAGACAAAGAGAATAATATCAAAAAGAAGCCGCCGCAAGGAAGAAAGAGGGGAGAAGGAAGATTAGGGTTTTTGGAAAAAGCAATCCCAAAACCAGAAGAAGAATTTGAGAAGTACGGGGACGGAAATTTCAAAAATTTTCAGAGGAAAAGCAAAATCCTCAACATCCAACAGACAGACAAGAGTATTCAGAGCATAAATTCAACACAAGACACGCCAATTCGAAATGATTCAACAGACAGATCAAGGGTACCCAATATTGAAAATCCAAGAATACACAAAATAGAACTACAAAGAATACAAATTCAAGTGTGGAGAGACTTACTCATAACCGTGGATCAACGAGTGATGGAAGTTCGAAATAACGCAAGAGGAATCACCGATAAAGTGAGGGTATTTTGCAGAGAGAATTTTGGGTACAGAGGAATTCGACAGTTGCGAAGGTGAAAAAAAATCTGAAATTTGCCAAGTGTTGAATTTATACTTTGGAGAGTTTAAGGGGTTAGAAGATGAGGACCATTAGATTAAAGCCAGATCGCACAGTGGAAAGCATTAATTTGCACAGCACTCAAGGCGGGCGCGTTATGCGAAGAGGTGTCATCATTAAAGCGCCTGACACATGCGGCCGACACGACGTGTGGCAGAAAAGCAGGCGCGACAGAAAGGACAACTTTATTTCTAGCGATTAAGGGAAAATATTTGAAAAAAAGAGCGGGAAACTTACCAGCTGGTCGATATCTGACGGCGAGCCATCCAGAAGGTCGATAGATACGAATTCACTCTTAGATCGAGTCATTCAGACTCGACCAGAGTGGGGGGGACTAGATAATATGGGATATTATATACTCAAGGATAAACCGGTCTGCTCAGCCGGTTGAGAAGATCAAACTAGGAGGAAGCTAAGACAACAAGCGGGAGGATCGATCATTCAGATAGTCGATCAGACAGGTGGTCAACCAGTCCATCGCACGACCAGACAAGCGATCGAGCAACCCATCGCTCGACCAGATACATGATCGGGCAACCTATTCGACCTCAACAGGTTGACCGCTTCGAGAAACCAATAGTCGGCCTAGTCGTGGGCGCGTGTATCACGGGCGCGCATAAGAGCCTCTAACTGAACCACATGAGAATATTTACCCCATGTGCAGGGGGACACGTGTCGACAATGTATTGGGTGATAGCAATAACCACCTCTGACAACTCCCAATGCCCCGCGCCACCTCTGACATGTGCGCGGCGTGTCAGAGTACGGACGGACAACTTTGGCAGCCAGCTCACCTTATCCGGGCAGCTATTAGGGCAGGTATCTTACCCCCATATAAAGGGGGTGAGCCTTTCTCCCTTAACACATTCTATTCATTTTACTCACTTCAAGATACTCATACCCATACTAACTTAAGCATCGGAGGCTCTTCACCGGACACAACCCCCAGTGTGAGAGTTATTTGCAGGTTTCCGGCGTTCTACCGGCGAGGAAAAAGATCGATCCGTTCAAACCGGACTAGGACGCTCACACTTGCATTATATTCCTTATAATTTCTTTGTTTGGATAGAATATTGTACTACAAAAATTAATAGATCCAATGTTTATCAACGAAAACAGTAGTTTAAATTAATAGATCCAATGTTTATCAACGAAAACCATAGTTTTTTTTACCTGGACCGGTCAGAGTGGGCTATTTGGACCGGACAACAACGGACCCTGTCAAAACCCGGCCGACCCGGTACATTGACATGGTCGGGTTTACCATATATGTGCATATATTTTATTTTATTTTTTTGTTTTAAAAATAAAATTATGCATGTATGTTTATATGGTAACTATTTATCATGAGATACATACTATTAACACTTTAATGCACAAATTTTATACACACAACATTTAATTTTGTTACTTTTATATATATTTATATGGCAAAAATACTTTTCATATAATTATAAAAAATTTTAAAATTAATTATCCGGTTCAGCAATTGACTCGGTGACCCAATTTTTTAAAATTAATTATCTGGTTCAGCAATTGACTCGGTGACCCAACCATTGAACCGGTGACCAGAAAACTGTTGGAAAATTATGTGAATGAAATTTGTAACTGAAGCGTTAAATTTTGAACCGTGTCTTTCATTTCAAAACTTGAGACTTGTTTCATGTTACAAGATAAATAAATTAACTTCATTAAATTTTGAATTAAATGAAGTATTAATGTGTGTGGTTTTCTTAAACTTATATAAGAAGACTTGTCTTCTTTTGATGGGGAATACGAGAAGAAAAAACCAAAGAAAGAAAAACATTATAAAAACTTTTTCCCCATTTTTCTTTTAAGTGTTTTGGTCCAGACATAGTTCTAGTTCGCCGAATTTGTTTCGGTTTTTCCGTTGTATCATGGGAAACAGACGCTCATACGGGGCGAATCTGTTTTAAGGACACTGTGTCATCACAGGCCTCGGTATTTGTTATAAAGCCATCTTATTTTTTATTTTCCCGATAAAGTTCCCTACAATCTTAAAACTGATTCCGATTAAAGATGGCTGCTGAACAAAATACTATTGGCGTTGCTAATACCGGTGGTGCTACTACAATTTCTATTTCTTCTTCTGTTCCGGTAAATCATGCTGATAAACCGAAAAAATTTAATGGCTTGAATTTCAAGCGTTGGCAGCAAAAGATGCTGTTTTATCTCACTACGTTGAACCTTGCGAGGTTTTTGACGAAAAATCCACCAAAGTTGGGGGAAAATCCAGATGTTCAAGCGGTTAGTGCGCTTGATGCATGGAATCACTCGGATTTCTTGTGTAGAAATTATGAGATGAACTGTTTGGATGATACACTGTACAACGTGTACAGTTCTATCAAAACAGCAAAAGAGCTGTGGGAGTCTTTGGATAAAAAATATAAAACTGAAGACGCTGGGGCCAAGAAATTTCTTGTAGGCCGGTTTCTGGACTACAAGATGGTTGACTCGAAGACTGTAATCAGTCAAGTGCAAGAGCTTAAAATAATCTTGCATGATATCCATTCCGAGGGAATGGTTGTGAATGAAACTTTCCAGATGGCTGCCATAATTGCAAAGCTACCACCGAGCTGCAAAGATTTCAAAAATTATTTATTACATAAGAAAAAAGAGATGACCGTTGAAGAGCTCGTTGTTAGACTTCGAATTGAAGAAGACAACAAGGGCTACGACAACAAAATGGTTAATCCTCATTTTGCCAAGGCTAATGTTGTTGAGCATGGCGAAAGCTCAAACAAAAATAATAAGAAAAAAGCTGGCAATAATGGAAAAGCAATAATGGGGCCAAAGAAACAAATTTTCAAGAAAAAATTTTCTGGAAATTGTTATAATTGTAATAAACCTGGCCATAAGTGTTAGAGGTATGCTGTAAAAGCTGTGTTTTGCAGATTCTATCAATTCCATTTT
>CACSLK010006441.1:6300125-6312533 GCA_902706635.1 Striga hermonthica
AGTGCTAAGTGAAAGAAATAAGAATACATCCTAGCCATTAGATTTAATGATCTAATGACTAAAAAAAGTCAAAATCTTACACTCATTAAGGGTAATTTAGACATTATAATTATCAACTAACCATGTCACAATTGGACCCACGCCACATCACCCTCCACCTGCACAAACACACACGAAACACACCCACCTAAACATAGATCACACGCGTACACACACCACACACGCGCACACACTTTTATGTCACACACACATAAAAACACACACACATACACAAACAGAGGCTTACACAAATACACACACTTTTTGAACGCAACCCCAGACCTCCCCACAGCGTCGCGCAGGACCTGCCTCGCCGCCGCCGCCTGAGAACACCCGCTTCGCCATCGCCGCTGCTGCCTGAGAACACCCCCGACGCGGTTGCTGCCTGAGAGCAACTGAGTCTCCACCGCCGGAGAACACCTGAGGCGTCGTTGCCTCCGATTTGCAGATCACCGCAAGCTGTGCCGTCAGTGGCTCCGCCAGGAAACATGACGGCACTGTCGTCCTCGCCGCCTTCGCACTTCCCTCAAAACCGCGATTTCCAGATCACCGCCATATATGCCATCACATCAGTGGCTCCGCAGTGTCGGTACTTGCTCACAGCTGCTGGAGAAAATAAGCAATCACAAATTCAATCTGTCGTGAATCTCGCAGGGAGTGGAGGCCGGAAGTCGATTTCGCCGGTATAAGCGCGGGGACAGAAGCCGATCGCCGGCTGACCGAGAACGGCGCCGACGAGAATCATGAAGTGATGACAGGAATTACATTATGGACATGGATCTCATTTGAAAATTGATATGTACCAAGGACTTAATTGCAAATTTTGTGAATTTTACTTCTATTACAATTTAGTCACTAGGTCAAATCTATAATTTATTAAAAATTAATATTTGAATGTTAATGGTAATTAAAAAGAACATTAATGATAAGTAATTTGCATAATTTTTTATGTCAGTATAAAAAAAATGTGTGCAATACACAATGCACAATATTGTTAGACAAGATGCACATTAACGATTGTCAGACTGCACAATACCGACCGAGACTGACCTAAAATTTTTTATTTGCATACTTCAATTCGATTATATGTTTGTGCTTTTAAAATTACGGTTATATCGGTTTGATGACGACTTCATTTTTTTTTAAATAATTAGTCTGACATAATTATATAAAAATATACTGTTGGGGTGTAATTGCAATTTTAATTATATAACATTAAATACAAATTATAAATACTAAATATAATTTTATTATATAAATAATTTAATAATTGCGTAATAATGTTGGTTATATACACATTATTAGAGTTTTCTAAAATTGAAATGTACTGAAACATATTTTCTCAATAGACTAGCACAATAATGTTAGACAAAATGCACGTTAGTGTCTATAGAAATGCACATTATTGATTATGACTTTTATATATTATACCTTTTCAACAAAAACTAAAATTAATATTAAAATACTAAATTTATTTTTATAATATGAATTATAAATTATTTCAATCATTTGGGTTTAAATCGATTAGTTCAATTAATCGATCAAATAAATCGGTTATTTTGTTTCATTTTTAATATGATTTGGGGTAAATTATAAAAAAATTAATGCGCTATAATTGCACGATAATGTTAGATGAATTACACATTAATAGGGTAAATTATAAAAATATTAATGCACTACAATTGCACGATAATGTTAGATGAATTACACATTAATAATTATCAATTTGTACAATAACCAAAACCGATTGAACTAATTTCCTCAATAATCTTATGATCCTGTTTCCAGCCATATTGTGCATTTAATATAGCATTGTTGTGCATAAATTGAATTTTTATAAATTACAATTTCACCCAGGACCTAATATGCAATACATTAAAACGTTCAAAAATTACACACCAGTCCCCCTTTTCATCAAATTTTCAAATGGAACACCCCAAAACTCTACAGTCCCAACATAAACTCAAAACAAAAAAAAAAAAAAAAAAAATCCCAACATAAACGGGCGCCTCTTCACCTCCTACATCTTGGTTGCCGCCGCACTTGGAGCAGATGGAGGCGGTGTCGCCGGACTCGGAAGAAGGCCTATTCAAGAACAATTTTTCTGCCGACATTGTGGATGATTTTTTTTCAGTCCCGCCGCTCGCCGTCCTCGCCGTACTCGGGTCCATTAGCTGTGAAGGTCAGTGACGTCGTACAGCGGATGCCAATTTCACATCCTCGAGGCGGCAATTCTCCGTCGGAACATCGTCGTCGCAGCCTTATCTGGTGCGCGGACGACGGATGGGATCTGCTCTTGTCCGCGGCGGTCGGCGTGAACGGTGTGGCTACGGCGAGGATGGCATCAGCGTCATCTTGGATCGGCGAGGCTCGTGTCGCCGGAGGAGACGGCGGTCGGCTGGCGGCGATGGCGGAGCTTGTTCCTGTTGTCGCAGTGTGTGTGTGTGTGTGGGTGTGTGGGTGTAATTTCTGAATTCGTGATTTTGTGTGTGGGTGTGTTAAGGATGATGAATTTATTTTATTGTGGTGGGCCCCACATATTGGATGATACAAAATTTCATAACTGCCCTTAGTTGTTTAAATTTGGCCCAAAAATATCATGTTTTTTACCACATTGCCATTAATGATTGACCATTATTTATTACATCAATGACTATGATCAAGTCAAACTGTAATAAATAATGGTCAATCATTAATGGCAATGTGGTAAAAAACATGATATTTTTGGGCCAAATTTAAACAACTAAGGGCAGTTATGAAATTTTGTATCACCCAATATGTGGGGCCTACCACAATAAAATAAATTCATCATCCCTAACACACCCACACACAAAATCACGAATTCAGAGATTACACCCATATATATAGAAGTGCGCTCAAATGAGAATGAGTCACAATGAAAGAAATAAGAATAAAACTAAATCATTGGATCTATTACATCAATGACTATGATCAAGTCAATCTGTAATAAATAATGGTCAATCATTAATGGCAATGTGGTAAAAAACATGATATTTTTGGGCCAAATTTAAACAACTAAGGGCAGTTATGAAATTTTGTATCACCCAATATGTGGGGCCCACCACAATAAAATAAATTCATCATCCCTAACACACCCACACACAAAATCACGAATTCAAAAATTACACCCCCCCACACACACACACACACACACATACTGCGACAGCAGGAACAAGCTCCGCCATCGCCGCCAGCCTTTCGCCGTCTCCTCCGGCGACACAAGCCTCGCCGATCCAAGATGACGCTGATGCCATCCTCGCCGTAGCCACACCGTTCACGCCGACCGCCGCGGACAAGAGCAGATCCCATCCGTCCTCCGCGCACTAGATAAGGCTGCGACGACGATGTTTCGACAGAGAATTGTCGCCTCGAGGATGTGAAATCGGCATCCGCCGTATGATGTCACTGACCTTAGCAGCTAATAGACCCGAGTCCGGCGAGGACGGCGAGTGGCGGGACTGAAAAAAAATCATCCTCAATGTCGGCGACAAAATTGTTCTTGAATAGGCCTTCCTCCGAGTCCGGCGACACCGCCTCCATCTGCTCCAAGTGCGGCGGCGACCAAGATGTAGGAGGGGAAGAGGCGCCCGTTTATGTTGGGATTTTTTTTGTTTTGAGTTTATGTTTGGGACTGTAGAGTTTTGGGGTGTTCCATTTGAAAATTAGATGAAAAGGGGGACTGGTGTGTAATTTTGAAGGTTTTGATGTATTGCATATTAGGTCCTGGGTGAAATTGTAATTTATAAAAATTCAATTTATGCACAACAATGATATATTAAATGCACAATATGGCTGGAAACAGGATCATAAGATCATTGAGGAAATTAGTTCAATCGGTTTTGGTTATTGTACAAATTGATAGTTATTAATGTGTAATTCATCTAACATTATCGTGCAATTGTAGTGCATTAATATTTTTATAATTTACCCTATTCATGTGTAATTCATCTAACATTATCGTGCAATTATAGCGCATTAATATTTTTTGAAACAAAATAACCGATTTATTTGATCGATTAATTGAACTAATCGATTTAAACCCAAATGATTGAAATAATTTATAATTCATATTATAAAAATAAATTTAGTATTTTAATATTAATTTTAGTTTTTGTTGAAAAGGTATAATATATAAAAAGTCATAATCAATAATGTGCATTTCGATAGACACTAACGTGAATTTTGTCTAACATTATTGTACTAGTCTATTGAGAAAATATGTTTCAGTACATTTCAATTTTAGAGAACTCTAATAATGTGTATCTAACCAACATTATTACGCATTTATTAAATTAATTATATAATATAATTATATTTAGTATTTATAATTTGTATTTAATGTTATATAATAAAAATTGCAATTACACCCCAACAATATATTTTTATATAATTATGTCAGACTAATTATTTTTAAAAAAAAAAAATGACGTCGTCATCAAACCAATATAACCGTAATTTTTAAAGCACAAACATATAATCGAATTGAAGTATGCAAATAAAAAATTTTAGGTCAGTCTCGGTCGGTGACAATCGTTAATGTGCATCTTGTCTAACAATATTGTGCATTGTGTATTGCACACATTTTTGTTTATACTGACATCAAAAATTATGCAAATTACTTAACATTTATGTGCAGATTACTTATCATTAATCTGCTTTTTAATTACCATTAACATTCAAATATTAATTTTTAATAAATTATAGATTTGACCTAGTGACTAAATTGTAATAGAAGTAAAATTCACAAAATTTGCAATTAAGTACTTGGTACATATCAAATTTTCAAATGAGATCCCTGTCCATAATGTAATTCCTGTCATCACTTCATGATTCTCGTCGGCGCCGTTCTCGGTCAGCCGGCGATCGGCTTCTGTCCCCGCGCTTATACCGGTGAAATCGACTTCCGGCCTCCACTCCCTGCGAGATTCACGACGGATTGAATTTGTGATTGCTTATTTTCTCCAGCAGCTGTGAGGAAGTACCGACACTGCGGAGCCACTGATGTGATGGCATATATGGCGGTGATCTGGAAATCGCGGTTGTGAGGGAAGTGCGAAGGCGGCGAGGACGACAGTGCCGTCATGTTTCCCGGTGGAGCCACTGACGACACAGCTGGCGGTGATCTGCAAATCGGAGGCAGCGGCGCCTCAGGTGTTCTCCGGCGGTGGAGACTCAGTTGTTCTCAGGCAGCAACCGCGTCGGGGGTGTTCTCAGGCAGCAGCGGTGACGGCGAAGCGGGTGTTCTCAGGCGGCGGCGGCGAGGCAGGTCCTGCGCGACGCTGTGGGGAGGTCTGGGGTTGCGTTCAAAAAGTGTGTGTATTTGTGTAAGCCTCTGTTTGTGTATATGTGTGTGTGTGTGTTTTTATGTGTGTGTGACAGAAAAGTGTGTGCGCGTGTGTGGTGTGTGTACGCGTGTGATCTATGTTTAGGTGGGTGTGTTTCGTGTGTGTTTGTGCAGGTGGAGGGTGATGTGGCGTGGGTCCAACTGTGACATGGTTAGTTGATAATTATAATGTCTAAATTACCCTTAATGAGTGTAAGATTTTGACTTTTTTTAGTCATTAGATCATTAAATCTAATGGCTAGGATGTATTTTTATTTCTTTCACTTAGCACTATTATCACAGGAGCGCATCCCTATATAAATATATATATATATATATATATATATATATATATGCGATCATATGAGAATGATCATTAGTGAAAGAAATAAGAATAAATATATGCCATTGGATCTATCATATAAATGGTTATGATCAAGTCAAATTTTAGTCAATCATTAATAGCAATACTGTAAATTAATATACATTGTGGTCAAATGTACACATTTAACCAATAATTAAGGGTAATATGGACATTACACATTTACCACATGGCAATGGACCCACAAACACAAATATCGATCAGATATCTCTCTCAAACTGTTTCTCCCTCTCTTCATCTCTGTATGTCTCTCTCGCTCTTGCACTCCCACACATCTCTCACACCTCACGGCGGCAGTTGATGGCGGAGCCACGCACCCCACGACGACAGAAAAACTTCGGTATACGTCGACGTCAGCCCCTCCTTGGCGTCACGACCTCCACCATGGAACTAAGCGCCGCCGCTGAACAATCTTTTCTGACGATTCTTCCACCTCCGACTGTCATCGCCGGACTTCGCCATCGCAGTAGCCATCGCGAATAGTTTTCTTCCTCCACAACTCGTATTCTCCCCGAATTGTAAAACCTAAATTGTGCACCAAATTCTGAACCCCAAAATTTATATTTCGGTAAAGCGATTTGAGGTTTGTGTTTGATTTCAGTCTGGCGAGGGCCGATTGATGGTCATCGGCGCATTTCCAGCGGTCCGGCGGAATGGTTGAGTGAAGATAGTGATCCAGCGGTCCGGCGGAATGGTTGAGTGAAGATGGTGATGCTATTGTGGCCTGCGTGTGTTTGAGATTGAGGGCATGATCTTTGAAAATTAGATATCTTATAGGGGCTTGTTTGCAAATTAAGAAAATTAAGTATATTTTGAATTGAGTTCATGTGTTAAATTGGTAATTATTAAAAATATAAAAGTACACAATATTAACAATTATATTGCAATATGTTTTGGCGCAACTAAAAATAAAACTGTACGGAAATGTTATAATAGTAATATTAATGATAGTCATTAATGTGCAATTTGTCTAACATTATCGTGCACACGTGCATTTTTCAATGAATTTAGTTTGGTCGATTTTCGTCATTAAAGTGCAATATGACATTCATTAATGTGCAATCAATCTAACACTAATGTGCACTCGAGAAGTAGTATTTTTAATGATTTTTGCCCAAACCAAACTAAAACCGAAATAATCGGTTGATCGGATAACTGAATAAACCTAAATAATTTAAATAATTTATATTTTATGTTATGATTATATATTTATTATTTTAATATTTTTATTTAATATTCTTTATTTTTATTTAATATTCTTTAAATCAAAATAATATTTTGTTTGTACAGTTCTACCGTTTGGTTATTTAAAACAATAAATCTGACATTATGGATATCTATTGTTTAATTAGATTTATGTTATGTGGAATTTTGGCGGGAGTTATCGACATTAATGGGGGAGTGTTAGGTTAATGTGCAGCATGTTGTTTTATAAAGTGCAAAAATGTTGTTTTATAAGGTGCAACGTATTGATATATAAAGTGCAATACTTAGACTTATATTGAATTACTATGTTTGTTCGACCATTTACTCGATTTACCCTAAATCCCATGTAAAGTGCAACGTGTTGTTTTATAAAATGCAGCGTGTTGATATATAAAATGCAATGTTCTATATGATCACATATAAATAATTTGTTTTTTGAAAACTAGATTTAGTGGATAAATAATTTATTATTTGTATTATAAAAAATATTGATTATTTTAATATATATAAATATTTTGTATAATATATTTATTATGATAATAAATAAATATAAAAAATATTTTTTATATATTTTTTATAAATTATAGATTTATAATAGACTAAATTAGTCATTATCATGCAGTTCAATAGTCACTAATGTGATATCTTGTTTCGTATATTGATCACTTTGCAGTGCAAGATTTTTTTATATGTAAATATAAATTACACTTACTCGAAACAAGTTAGTTATTTTTCCGTTAATCAAATTAACATGAGTAATTGAATTAATTTATTATTTATATTACAAAAATATATTTAATATTTAATATTTTTATTTATTCTTTTGGAAGTAGACTTTTGATTTTCACGCATGGGTATTTTAGTTTCGCACAAAATGCGCTGTTGCGATAAAGTGCAATGTCGCATGCACTAAAGTGCAATTTGTATAACAATATGGTGCAGTTTGTATATTGATATATTTAATGTGCAACCCCGAAGGCGATATATTTACCCGATAAGGTGCAATGCATTGATCATTAAAGTGCAACTATCATTATCTCATAATTTAAAAATATAACACATGAACTTAATTACAATATAGTTAAAATTTATTAATTTGCAGATAAGTCATTTGGTTCTATCTAATTTACAAAAAAAAAAAAAAAAAAAAAAAAAGTCATTTTCCTTAAATTCAATTTTCCCAATCCCTAATCGGAAGTCTTCTAGTTGCGAAAAGGGGAGCCAAAGTTGCTGCTTGTTCTCATCTCCGGCATAGGCTGACGGCGCCAGCGTCGTGACGGGTGTGCTGCGGCGGGGAGGGCGGAGACTGCGGTGGGGATGGCGGAGGTAGCCGACTCCCCGGACATCATCGAGCCAAATTTGAAAGGCAATGGCAGTTGAGTGTTCATGAGTGGCGTAATTATATGGGGCGGCTGAGGAGGAAGGTAAAGGCTGCGGCGGCGGGTGTTTTACATCGGCCATGAGTGGCGCCGACGAGTAGTGCTCTCTTAGCCATGTCAGACGCTGTCGAGTTCCTTATGAAGCTCCACCACGCGACGCCGTCTCTACTCGAGCGCGCCCGAATAGTGACGGAGAAGTCGCATCTGGCGCAACAGATGAAACACAGGCTGCGGCGGCTGGGATTTAGCGGCGACGGAGGCCGGCGTCATGCGGTGGCGAAAATCTCCAAAATATGGCCGACAACGGCCGAGGCTTTAGTGGCATCGAGTGGTTATCGAAGGAGATGGCGGCAGATTTAGTGGCGGCGGCGGCGACGGATTTAGTGGCGGCAGACGGTGGTGCTTGGACATGAGAAGAAGATTGGCGGGAGAGACTACGAGGAGAAAGAAATGGGTTGGGGTAGGGGATGGGAGAGAAAGGGGTTGGAATGGGTGTAGTTCGTGAGACGAGTGTGTGGTGTGTGGCCCCACTGTTTGGGGTATGGACAATTACCACACTATCCTTAATGAAAGTATAATGTTGATTTTTTATGTTGACAATTACCACACTACCCTTAATGTAAGTATAATTGTGATTTTTTTATGGCCTATAGATCATTCAATCTAATGGCTACAATTTATTCTTATTTCTTTCACTAGGTATCATTCTCATGTGAACTCAACTCTCTCTCTGTATATACATAGATATATATATATATATATATATATATATATATATATATGATATAGGATATTATCTGTACAAAGACGAGCCGATTTGGTGAGCCGGTCGAGAAGAGCAGACTGGGAGCAAACCAAGCCGAAAGGCGGAAATCCAAGGGATCGAGCAGCCCAAGGGCTCGACCACACAAGCGATCGAACAACCCAAAGCTCGACTGCACCGGCGCTCGAGTAGCCTGACGCTCGATCAGACTGCTCGAGCTACCCATCAATCGATCAGATAAGTGATCGAGCAAGCTGAGTGATCGAGCAAGCTGATCAACATAATCCCAGACGCGTGTATAGCAGACGCGCGTGAAGGTCTCCGACTGAGCTTCAGGAGAATATTTACCCCATGTGCCGGGTGGACACGTGTCGACAATGTATTGGGTGGTAGCGATAACCACCTCTGACAACGCCCAAACGTCCCGCGGCACCTCTGACATGTGCGCGGCGTGTGAGAGTACGGACGGGCAGCTTGGGCAGCACACGTATCCTTATCCGGGCAGCTATTATGGCAGGTATCTCACCCCTATAAAAAGGGGATGAGCCTTTCTTCCTTAACACGTTCTATTCATTCTCTAAATTCCAGTATACTCATACACATACTGACTTAGGCATCGGAGGCTCTTCACCGGATCCAACCCCCGGTGTGAGAGTTATTTGCAGGTTCTCGGCGTTCTACCGGCAAGGACAAGAATCGATCTACTCCAAACCGGACCCGGACACTTACACTTGCATTATTGGCGCCGTCTGTGGGGATTCCTTTTTCAAGAAGTTGTGTTTGAAGCTCAGGTATGCGGACGGAATTCCTAGAAACTTAAAGTCGACGTTCGACGAAGCTTGGACGACGACCAGGCCATTGGGGCACGGCCCTCCTCCGGGTTTTTCTGGCCCATCGAAGACTCCGGTCACTCCCGCACCTAGTTTCCAAGGTGTAGGAGCGACGACGGTGGTTCCCGGTGGAGATGCCAGCTCCAGTCAGGCCCAGGAGGCTCGTTTAGCAGCGGCAGCGGCGATGCCACCACTACCACCCCCAGATCTAACGCAACGGCAAGGAGGAGTGCAGGCACAAGGAGGAGTGCCACCGCAGGTAGCCGTAAAAACCCCGGGCCAACAAGTGGTTACGATGACCCGGGAGGAGATGCAGAGGATCGCAGCGGCCGCGGCGGCGCAGGCGGTGCAACAGGTCACAAGTCACACGTCGCACGCCACCACTGCGCCGGCAACGGCAACGGCAACGGGGAACCAAGATGAGGATGTGTCTAGTTATGGGGAAGGAGGAGCTTGAAGAGATTGGGCCATGGAGAGGATGGCGGAGCAGTTGCGTCAGTTGCAAGATAAGGTGGAGGGGAGGCCAGAGAGGAGAGCTCGAGGACATCCCTTTTTCAAGGGAGATTCTCGCTGCTCCTTTGCCAAACAATTTCAAGGAGACCAACTTAGTGTATGACGGGTCATCCGACCCATCGAGGCATGTGAGGACCTTTGAGAATATGGCGGTGTTGCATGGATACTCTGATTCTGTTTGTTGCAGGGCGTTCTTGTCGACCTTACGCGGAGGAGCGCTTGACTGGTTTCATCAATTACCTTCGGGATCGATTGCGGATTTTGAGGACCTTGCCAGCAAGCTCACTAATCAATATTCGAGCGCAGTGGCACAAGAGAAGACTTACTTGACCCTTATGGCGATGAAACAGGGGGAGAAGGAATCGCTGAGAAAGTATGTTGCTCGATATAATAAAACATGTTTGGAAGTGCACTCCGCTTCACATGAGGTAAAAGCAGGAGGATTGATTAGGAGTCTTCGAGCAGGGCCCTGCCGAACTTCTTTGGCAAAGACCCCGGCTCGATCATACGAGGATGTTCTAAAGCGGTGCAGGAAGTACATTAATCTGGAGGAGATGGAGATGGAGTTTGCAAAGCTCGAGGGGATGTCCTAACCAGAACCAAAGAAGGAGCAAAACCGCCCGAGGGGGAGATCACCAAGGAGAAGCTCGCCTAAGAGGAGCGAACAGAGGAGAGCGTCTCCTCGAAGGAGGAGTGGAGATGCGAAAAGGGAAAAGAGAGATGAATGGCAGAGGAGGCCTATGGTGTTCGAGAGGCAGAGGTACCACAACTTTACTCCCTTGAGGAAAGATATGACGGAAGTGCTCGAGGCTATGGAGCAGAAGATGTCGACTGAGGACGTAACTTGGCCAAAGACAAGGTTCACCGGCCCGCATCGGCCCCGGACGGATTTGTATTGTCGATTTCACAAGGATTACGGCCATACCACAGAGAACTGCAGGCATTTGAAAGATGAGATCAAGAGGTTGATTCGGGCAGGATATCTGAAGGAGTTTGTCTATCACGACAGGGTGAAAGGAAAGGGCAGGAGGAGATGTAGAGAGGATTCCGAGGAGAGGAGTGATAGAGATGAAGAAGGAGATGGAGGGGATGGTCGAGGAAAAAGGTCGAGAAAGGAGGGAGATAGAGAGGGACAAGGACGAGGGGCCCCGCTGAAAAGAGGAACGATTTACATGATTTCTGGGGGGCCGACAGATGGTGACTCGAACAGATCGAGGAAGGAGCATGCGCGAGCAGTGAAGAGAAAGAGAGAGGAGGTGGGGATTACAACGCGCATGCCAGTAATAAGTTTCAAGGCGGAGGATGCTGAGGGGGTAGTCTTACCACACAATGACGCTCTGGTGATAACCGCGGAGGTTGCGGGCTTTGATGTAAAGAGGGTGTTCATTGATACTGGGAGTTCGGTGGATGTCATGTTCTATGATTATTTCCTGCAGATTAACAAGGAGCTGAATACGGAGCTGAAGCCGGTAGCCACGGCGCTTTATGGCTTTAATGGAGGAGAGTTATGCCGATGGGAGAGGTCAGTTTGCCCGTGGCGCTGGGATCAGGGGAGCCGAGGAAAGTGCGCATGGTGAGGTTCGTCGTTGTAGGGGCTGAGTCGTCCTATAACATCATTATGGGGCGGACGAGCCTGAATGCATTCCAGGCAGTCGTATCCACGTACCACATGACGATCAAATATCCAGTGGGCGAAAACGTAGGGGAGATTGCCGGGGATCAGCTTACTTCAAGAAGCTGCTACCAGAAAACAGTTAGCAATAACAAGCAATTGGCGAAAAGACAGGCTGAGTCGAAAGGGGAGGATATCAATCGACCAGGAGGATCAAGATCGAGGGAAGAGAAACAAAAGGTGGAGAAGGGTAAGGAGAAGATGGACATCCAACCTGGAGGAGAAGTTGAGGAAATTCAGATGATTGAGGGTTGCGAAAATAGAAAGTTTAGAATTGGGA
>CACSLK010006441.1:6318013-6328983 GCA_902706635.1 Striga hermonthica
GATTAATCAAGCCTTCGAGATTTTTCTTTAACTCGTGCAACATCAAGTCTCGCTCCTCGAGTTCTCGACCGACTTCATCGTTAACTGTGCCTCCTTCTGAGTAGTTGACCAGTGTTGGCGGTTTACGCCCGTAAACCAGCTCAAATGGAGTCATCTTGGTTGATTCATGGTAGGTGGTATTGTACCAGTACTCAGCCCAGGACAAAAAGTTTTCCCATCTCTTTGGGAATGAACATAACACCGTAGGTATTGCACAAGAGTTCTGTTGGTTACCTCGGTTTGTCCATCAGTCTGTGGGTGATAGGCTGAACTCATGGATAGCTTGGTTCCCTGCAGCTTGAAGAATTCAGACCAAAAATTGCTCATAAATATCCTATCTCGGTCAGAAACTATAGATCTCGGAGCTCCGTGTAGCTTCATCACGTATTCAACGAATAGTCTGGCAATTGACTTTGCTGTGTAAGGATGGGTGATGGGTATGAAGTGGGCGTACTTCGTAAGTCGATCCACTACGACCATAACACCGTTGAACCCATTAGAATTTGGCAACCCTTCAATGAAATCCATAGTAATGTCCTCCCAAACTGCATCGGGTACCGGTAGGGGCTATAGTAGGCCGTTTGGTCGTCGCGAGTCACCCTTAGTGCGCTGACAATCGTTGCACCTTGCCATGTAGTCTCGAACCGTGTTTTGCTGTCCTGGCCAGAAAAAGGTATTCGCTATTTTCATCCATGTGCGGTAGATACCTGAGTGACCTCCAATCTTAGAATCGTGGAAGTGTTGCACGATCTTCTCGCGTAGCTGCCCACTGTCGGGAACGAACACTCGGCCTCGATGTAATAAATTGTCGTTGTGCAGCTCATAATCAGCGATAGTCTCTCCTGCCCCGATCTTTTGACGCACTTCCTTCCTATAAGTATCCTCTTCTTGCGCCTTTCGAACTTCCTCCCAGATGGTCCATGTTAGTCCAGTGATAGCATCAAGTTCAGCCACATCTGCCCGTCGAGATAGGGCATCCGCTACAGCATTCTGTCGACCTGGCTGGTAGACTATCTCAAAGTCGAACCCCATAAGCTTCAAGATGAACTTCTGCTTTTCAGAAGTAACGATCCTTTGCTCGAGTAGATGCTTGCGTGGTTGTTGGTTGGTCACAATCCAAAATCATCGCCCCAGCAGATAGGGCCTCCAGCATCTCACAGCTTCGACAACAGCTAGAATCTCTTTGACGTACACAGATAGACCCAGCCGAGTCATGCCTAGCACCTTGCTAAGATAAGCTAAGTGTCGCCCTTCCTGCACTAGCACGACTCAAATCCTAATATCACTAGCATCTGTGTGTACCTCGAACAAGACATCAAACCTTGGCATTGCGAGTACTAGCGTTGTAGTCTTGGCGCCCTTCAGTTTCTCAAATGCCTCCTCGCTAGCCTTGGTCCATGTGAACCCTCCTTTGTTGGTCATCTCCGTAAGTGGCTTGGAATTGGTTCCATAATCCTTCACAAACTTCCGGTAATAGCCCGTGAGCCCTAGGAACCCTCTGAGTTGCGTGAGACTCGTTGGCTTGGGCCAGTCGACCATACCTCTATCTTTCTTGGATCAACCGTCACGCCATTATGAGATATAAAGTGGTCTAAGTACTCGACCATCTCCTGCCCAAATGAACACTTAGATGGCTTGATATGGAATGAGTTAGCCTCCAAGACTTCAAGTACCACTCTCAAATGCTCCAGATGTTCAACCCATGACTTTGAATATACCAGTATATCATCAAAGAAGACTAGAACAAACTTACGTAGATGCTTTTTGAAGATGGAATTCATAGCGAACTGAAAAGTGGATGGGGCGTTGCATAGCCCGAATGGCATCACCAAATACTCATAGTGTCCCTGATGCGTACGAAAAGCTGTCTTCGGTATGTTGGCTTTGTGGAGCCGAATCTGATGATAACCAGCTCTCAGATCGAGCTTCGAGAAGTAACGTGATCCAACTAACTCGTCAAGCATGTCGTCGACACTAGGAATAGGAAATCGATCCTTGATAGTCGCGGCATTCAGAGCTCGATAATCAGTACAAAACCTCCACGTGCCATCTTTCTTTTTAGCTAACAGTACCGGTGAAGAAAACGGACTCTTGCTATGCTGAATTAACCCCGATTCTAGCATCTCAGCTACTTGTCTCTCAATCTCAGTTTTCTGGAAGTGAGCGTACCTATAGGGATGGACGTGTACTGCGTGCTGCTCATTAATCAGGGGTATGCGGTGGTCGAACACCCGGTGAGGTGGTAGGCCCTTGGGTTCGCCTAGCACTCCTTCGAATTTCTCAAGAAGCTCGCGCACATCGCCCTGCTGCTGTCCAGCCTTTTCCGTGTGCGGCTCCTTACTTTCGACCACTACTGCGAATATTTAATCGCCACTTTGCCAAACTCTTTTGATACTCTTCAACCCCACTTCTTTAGTACCTCTCTCAGTGTCTGTGCTTAGAGTGACTTGCCGACCTCCAGATTTGAACTCCATAACTCCAGTCTGGTATTCGGTGGTCACCTTGCCTAATCCTTCGAGCCATTGGACTCCTAGCACGACATCAGGTCCAACTAGAGGTAAAGCATAGAGATCAGCCTTTACCGTAACTCCTTGGAACTTGATTGGCACCTTTCGAAAGGATTCAGTGCATTGCAGCCTCTTACCATTAGCTACTCGTACCTCAAATGAAATATATATATATATATATGATATATATATATATATATATATGAAATAGATTACGAAATACCGAACCCGACAAGAAAATAAACGAGTATTTTTTCGAAATACTTGCTAAGATAAGAGGGGATTTATTTTGTTCTGTTTTAAGAAAAGGAAAATCTTATGATTGTTGTATATTTCAATTTGAATTAGAGATTACGTGTACAACTCTAAGTGGTACTTAATTAACTAATTATGAGATCTATCTGATCATATATGCATTATTTTGATGTATTAAAATAAATAAGAAAGGGAGGTTATTCAATGCGAGATCTAAAAACATATCTCTCCGTGGCCCCAGTACTAAGTACGCTATGGTTTGGGGCTTTAGCAGGTCTATTGATAGAGATTAATCATTTCTTTCCGGATGCGTTGACATTTCCCTTTTTTTTTCATTCTAATTATTGACACCGGAAGGAATGAAGAAGATTAGAGATACAGTGTGACTAAATTCCCCCTTATTTTTCTCTGTTTTCCCTTTTTGCTTAGTTTTAGGACAAAAGAGAAAGAATAAAAGTTGCATTCAATGTCTACTGGGGTTCAAATTTCAATGAAATGAATATTAATAAGAGAGGCATGGGGATAGAATAGTAAAGGGCAAGTCTGGGGCAAGAATCAAAAATCCTTTATTTAATTGAAATACCGCCCTTAGGATTGAAATAGAGCTTCGAACTCATTTTCTTACTTATTATTTTGATTTACTACGGCTTTGATTGATTATTACTTTCTCGATTTTGATCTTTTAGAATTGGATTTCAAGTTAGTAACTTCTAGTTTTTTCTTACTTTCTTTTTCTTCATTTCGAATCAAAACAGAAAAGTTGAGTAAATAAAAAATCCAAAGGAGGTTCATGGCCAAGAGGAAAGATGCGCGAGTAACGGTGATTTTGGAATGTACTAGTTGTATCCGAAAGAGTGTTAAGAAGGTAGCGGCGGGCATTTCCAGATATATTACTCAAAAGAACCGGCACAATACACCCAATGGATTAGAATTGAGAAAATTCTGTCCCTATTGTTACAAACATATGATTCATGGGGAAATAAAGAAATAGATCGGACAGGATATGTCTTATCCATGAAGGGGGCAAAAATGTCATTCTATGGAACAAACATATTTTTTTGAATTAAAATAAAATCCTATACAGGGATTCAATTGACAATTAAGAAAAATGATTTGCGGGATAAAAAAAAATTTAAACAAACAAACCATGGATAAGGATAAATCTAAACAACTTTTTCAATCTATGCAGCTTTTTCGTAAAAAAAAGTGACTTTTTCGTAAAAAAAGTGATCATTTCGCCGGCGTTTGCCCCGGATTAAATCAGGGGAGCGAATTGATTATAGAAACCTGAATTTAATTGTTTGATTTATTAGTCAACAAGGAAAAATATTATCTAGACGGGTGAATAGATTGACCTTGAAACAACAACGATTAATTACTATTGCTATAAAACAATCTTGTATTTTATCTTTGTTACCTCTTTCCAAAACCAAAAAATTAAAACGATTGAAAAGAAACAAGTTGAAGTTGAAGTTGAAGACTAGAGCTAGGGGTCGGAGACCCAAAAAGAAATAGGTTTATTCTTTGTTAACTTGAATCAGAATTACAATCTGAACTCAAACGCGAGTTGGTGTTTTGTTCGAATAAAAAAAAAAGATTTTTTTTTAACGTGTTCATTCATTTTAACTACTTTTGCATATTTTATCATAGTAATGTAATTTCAACCCCTACCTTCCCGGAGTTTATTCTCTGGGGAACTCTATTTAAATTATTCTGGTGTATTCTTTCCAGCCTGCTTCTTTTCTGATCTCGTTGGAAATCATATAAAGACAATTCCTATTTGATATAGCTATTTGAGCGAGTTTTTTACGATTTAAAAGCAACTGTTTATTGTATAGGTTGTGTATTAATTTACAATAACTGTAGAATACCCGCCCTTCCCGAATTACTGCGTTTATTCGGACGATCCGCAAACGACGAAAATTTCCCTTTTTCTTATCCATATCCCGATGAGCCGAAAACAAAGCTCTTATTTTCTGTTCAGTACTAGTTCGAGTAAGGCTTGAATAGGCTCCCCGAAAATTGGAACGCATTTTTGTTCTATGTCTTTGAGCAATATATACGCCCTTAATTCTGGTCATTTAATAAAGAAAACTTTGACGAATAACTAATTTTTTTTCTTTCAGTTATCCTTTATCCCCGCCCTGGTCTATTAATAACCAAACGAATTTTTCCCACTTTATAAAATACAAATCCCAATGGTTTTAGCTACAATAACCTTCCCGACCACAATTTTTTATTTTTTAGGTATTTATTTCTTAAACGGTGAGGTCTTCTCTATACACTGGAGCCTTTAACTTCATTTAATCGATATTTTTGGTAACTTGTATAGTTCACACCATACTCTTTGGCTCTACCCACAAATTATCCAGTAACAGGTCTTTCACAACCAGACTCGCTTATACAGTAACGACATTTAATTTGGAAAGTTAGCTGATAGCTGACCCTCGTAGTCTGTTCTTGACTGAGTGGGAACTTCATTTCTTTTTTTAATTTCAATAAAATTTTCTCCGCTCAATGGATAGCCATTTGCTACCAAAGGAGAATTGCTTCTCATCTTAAATTCAGGTGATTTGATTTGCACCAATGGAAACCATAAATTTTATCCACAATAAACAAGGAGGGGACTGATTCGCTTATTTTTAGATAATGAATGAGTTTCTTTTTTCCATTCTATCCTATTCACTGGTGTTGATCATTCATGCTCGAAAGCGGTTTTCTTACTTTTTTTTGTGTTAGTTCATGATCTAAACGAGTCGCACATACACCCTAATACATGTTCCTCGGCGCTGAGGACATCCCCCAAAAGCAAGGGATTTCCTGACATTTCGAATTGGCTGTCCTGTATTTCTAAGAAGTTTTCTAATAGTTGGCATGTTGAATCAGATACTTAATAGGCAGGTTTAGATTGATCCTAACCCGAATACCCCAAATTGACTTTTTTTGTTTTCGAAGGAACTTTCATGAACTAGCACTAGTTTGATGGGAAGTAGCATTAGTTTCATGGGAACCTTTAGGAGTAATTCATCAAATTGGTTAGATTTAAAATAATAACATACTCTTCATAGGATCCCTATATACACTATATACATTAGGGATATAGATCCGCCAACTTTCCATCTTAGGGATTCGGCGGCGATCCTGATCTATTTAAAACTAGCTAGAATTTACCCACATATCACTTTCCCCAAGCCATCAACACCGGATAGTCCGAGTCGAGTCATGCCGAGTGCCTTGCTGAGAAAGGCTAGGGGTCGCCCTTCTTGCACTAGCACCGCTTCAGTACCCACATCACTAGCGTCCGTGTGCACTTCGAACAAGACATCGAACCTAGGCATTGCGAGCATGGACTTTGTGGTCATTGCCCCCTTTAGCTTCTCGAACGCGGTTTCGCTTGCTTCGGTCCACTTGAACCCGTGTCATCTCTGTGAGTGGCTTGGCGATTATCCTGTAGTCTTTCACGAACTTCCGATAGTAGCCCGTGAGGCCTAAAACCCACACAGCTGTGTTTGGCTTGACGGCTTAGGCCAGTCGACCATAACCTCGATATTTCGTGGGGCGACCTTCACGCCATCATGTGAGATAAAATGGCCAAGGTACTCCATTGTCTCTTGTGGAAAGAGCATTTTGATGGCTTGATGTGGATCGAGTTGGCCTCCAAAATTTCGAGCACTATTCGCAAGTGCTCGAGGTAATCGGCCCACATCTTTGACTAGAACAGGATGTCATCAAAGAATACTAACACAAATTTCCGCAAGTGTTCCTTGAAAATCGAGTTCATCACAAACTGGAAGGTGGATGGTACATTGCACAGCCCAAAGGCATCACCAAGTACTCGTAGTGCCCTTGGTGCATGCGAAAGGCCATATTGGAAGTCAACCTTATGGAGTCGAATCTGGTGGAACCCGGCCCTAAGTTCTAGCTTAAAAAAGTAGCATGATCCTCCTAGCTCGTCGAGCATGTCATCAACACTCAAAATGGGAAAGCAGTCTTTGATGGTTGCGGCATTGAAGGCAAGGTAGTCCGTGTAAAACCTCCATGTGCCGTCCTTCTTCTTCGCGAGTAGTACCGGGGATGAGAATGGACTCGAGCTATGTTGGATGAGCCCGGACTCGAGCATTTTGCTCACTTGCCTCTCGATCTCCGTCTTTTGAAAGTGTGCGTATAGGTAAGGGTGGACGTGCACTGCGTATCGCTCATCGACTAATGGTATACGGTGGTCGAACTCTCGGTGAGGTGGTAGTCCCTTGGGCTCGCCCAGTACGCAGTCGAAATCCTCGAGTAGCTCGCGCACCTATGCCTGCTCCTGCTCGGTCTCACCTCTATGCGTTTCTGCTCTCTCGACAATGACGACAAAGATTTAGCCGCCCCCGCGCCAAACCCGCTTGATGCTCTTGAGCCCGACTTCCTTGGTCCCACCGTCCTTGCTTGCCTTTAATGTGACTCGATGTGCTCCCGAGTCGAACTTCATTACTCTGGTTCGATAATTGGTGGTCACGTTACCCAACCCTTCGAGCCACTGTACCCCTAGCACAACATCGGGGCCGACCAAGGGTAATGCATAGAGATTGGTTTTAATGGTTACTCCTTGAAATTTAATCGGCACCCCGCGATAAGCCTTCGGGCATCTTAGCCGTTCACCATTGGCTACTTGAACCTCAAATGGCTCGCTCTTCATCATCGGCAATTTCAATTTTTGAGATAGCATGGCGTTAATGAAGTTGTGTGACGACCGGTTTTCCACGAGCACGACCACTCGGCGATCTTTGACCCAAGACGGCAGACGCATCGTTCTTGGTCCTCGGGTACCAACCATGGCATGTATCAAGATCTCGGCCTCCTCTTCGAGCACCTCGACTTCAACCTTGTTTTCATCGTGCTCCTAATTCGCTGGCTCCTCTTCATCCGATTGAACGACATCTATCACAAAAGTTTGCTTGCATCGGTGGTCTGGTGTGAATTTCTTGTCGCACTTGAAACAAATTCCTTTCTCACGTCGGCGCATCATCTCTTCAAAAGACAATCTCTTAACCTCCGGGGCTGTTGGTCAAGAGCTAGTGGGTGGTCGAGCGCTTGGGATCGTATTGCTCGGGCCCGGTTGAATGCGTCGCGGCTCGGGGAATCGCACGTCTGCCCGTCCCCTTCGGGTGGCGGCGAGATGGTTGTCTCGCACCCTGCACGCCAATCGCTCAAATTTCCTTTGGTAGTCATGCAAGCTACCAGTCTGTCGCACGCGTGAAAGTGCCTCATCATAGTTGTGATAGTCTGACGTCCCAAAGCGTGTGAGTAGCTCGCTTTCGAAGTCGTCCCATCGGTCACTTGCTATCAACCATGGTAAACATTCGTAAGTCGTTGCCACCATACGTTGGCCTCGCCATCAAGGTGGTAAGCCGTGTATCGAACCCACTCTTGCCTAGCGGTTTCGTTGAGCTCAAAGTATTACACGACCCAGTTGAGCCATGCGACGGGGTCAGTCCATGTGAATGTGGACATCGTTAGCCTCAGTTTGTCGAGCTGCGGGCGATCATGGTTGTTGGAAGCTTATGATCGATGCTAGAAATCGTCCTCCTGCTCGTGCTTGGTGCGGCGCTGGTCGCGCTTCTCGGGCCGCTTGCGATCGTGCTATCGCGGTGGCAGTTGTTGTCACGCCAGCATGTTGCGTTCCATCTCGTCGAACCTCCGGTTCATGCTTTCCTTCAAATAATGTACCCAAGCCTTGGTGGTGTCGAGCCCTCCGCCTAGGGTGTCGATGGCTTCGCTCATGCTTCAGACTTGTACGTCCAAATTATTGATCTTATCCTTAATCTCTTTATTGGCCATGTCTTTCTTTTCTCGCTTTCGCTCTTCACTTCGTGGACTCTTTTTGATGGATTTTTTTTTTTTAATTCGAACAAAAATAAAAAGAATGTAGAAGAAAAAGACACACGATCTAACAACTCTCAATGAAAGCACCAATGATGAAGATCGCGTGTCTCGATTGTCGACAAGCCGCACACTCGCGCCTTAAATCGCACGATAGGTGTCTCGGAGGTTCACACACTCGCACCCTTTGAAATGAATAAAATTGCAAAAGAAATCGAGAAGAAATCTAAGGCAAAGTGTTTGAACAAAAGTTCAATTTTTTGTATTAAATTCAATGATGAAAAATAACAAGAGCATGTGGCTATTTATAGGCTTCAAATAAATCTAAAACTAATCCAACTAAATCTCCTAATAAAGTAATAAAATATTAAGTAACCTCAACAATTTAGAAATCATGAAATAACAAGAAAACTAATGATCTAATCTTGTACTCCATTTTTTGAAACCCTTGCCACATTGGACTCTCCCCTCCCACGCCACGCTGTAACCCTTGCGGACTTGAGATCCGCTGCCTGCTCGCGCGCATGTGTCGTTGCCACGCGTCTCTTCCCCAACCTCGCCCATCGCGTTCCCATTGCGCGCGTCACCCGTTGTTTGCGCCATGCTGCTTGCCTCTCGGACAATGGTGTGCGCGTGTGCTACCTCGTCGTCCATAATCCCCGTGTCTGAGCTATTCTCATCCATCCCTCGCGCGTCGCCCCCCAGCGGCCACGTGCTGCGCTTGCCCATGCTACTACCCAATGGTCGTTCGCTTGTATCGCACGCACTGCACGCGTACCCATCGATCACTTGTGTTTCGCCCGTGCGCCGAGCTAGCCTCCTACGTGTTAGAGGTATGCTGTAAAAGCTATATTTTGCAGATTCTATCAATTCCATTTTGATCTGGCCATCATGTTTCAGTCAAAGTATTTATGATTGTAGTATATTTATTTATGCAAATCATACTCCATGTCTTATATTGAGATAGTGTGGTTCGAAGTGTTTCGAACAGAAAGATCACTATCGGTTCCTTATAAGACTAAACTATTCGTTCACAGTCTAGACAGGCAGTGAGACCCCTCTTGGAAAAAGACTGTAGTGTATTCTTGATTCAGTTGGTCTTTGACTGAAGAATTACACTAGCACTTATGTTAAGTGTTGAACAAGACCACGAAAGGATAAGGTTATGAGACTCACTGATCGTTGTTGTAACCTAGACCTTCGGTGATTGATGCGTTCTCTTAAGCTGTAAGACAATATAAAATATGCATATATTTTTATTTCTTATTTATTTGATTTACCAAGTGATTCCTATTTTATTAGGATGACATACGAGGTATTTTGGTAAGTAAGAATAATTATATGATGTGCTATTATAAATTATTTATGGTTACTATGTTCTAGTGCGCTGGATTGATGATGTCCCCAAAATGAGCTCAGGAATGTACATTATGTTAAACCATGCAGGTAGACGGTTGTCTGACATAATGGTTAAGGTTCTGAGTGGTACTAATTTCAGAAATGAATAAGAAGTTGATTAATTATTTTGTCAGTAATTTAATTAATCAACGGACGTTATATCTTAAACAACAGGAGGTAAATCAATCCATCAAATTAATATTATTTTAATCATGGAGGCTCAATTATATTGGTACAATAGTGGCTAAATGGGGAGAGCAATAATATTACTCTAGTGGGATGTTTTATTATTTAATACCATTTAAATAGGAATTAATTTTATTCCATATTAATTAATTTAATTAGGAGAATAAAATTCCTACTAGAATCTTCTCTTGGTATTAGGAGGCTAAGGAGTCTTTTAGAAGATGGAGATTAGTAGGAAATATATTTCCTACATTAGAAAATTAATTGGAGTAAAATTAGGCTTCATAAATTAGGAATTAATTTTATTCCATGATTATTAATTTAATTAGGAAAGATATTCCTACTAGGATCATCTCTAGTGTTAGGAGACTAAGGAGTCTTCTAGAAGATGGAGATTAGTAGGAGATCTCATTCCTACATTGAATTAATATTCGAGTAGAATTAGGATTCCTAGGCCTAAATGGGATAAGCCCATATTTATCACCTCCTTAAGGTCCCTAATGGAGCCTATAAATACACCAAGTCCCAACCTCTTGTATGATAATGGTGTTGGCCGATTTTTCTCCTACATACTCGCGAGAAATATCATCGTTCGAGAGTTAGGGAGATTCGATTAAACGCTCAACCAAGTTTAGTCGCAGTAGGTGTTTAGGTAATCCATTAGAAGGCTTTTTGGTACAATATTATTGAGCTTTTGATATATATATATATATATATATTTCG
>CACSLK010006441.1:6353728-6372197 GCA_902706635.1 Striga hermonthica
GGAAGGGGATGTCGGGTCGAACAAAGATGAATTTATCACTCCACCCGGGAAGGTTGAAGGGGATGTCATTGATGAAATGCACACCATTGCGACTTTTCAGGTAGAGACCCCGGCCCAATTTGGAGGAACAGTAACAATAGTGGAAGAAATCTAGATCGAATCGACCCAGACGGACGCGGCAGAGAATGATGAAAGTGGTGATAAAATGGATTGCATTAGGAAGAAGTTGGTGTAAAGAAAGCGAGAACCACTCGCAGATGCGGATTATATTAGGGCTCAAAGGAAAGCGCAACCCAAGCTTGAACTGGACCTCGAAAAAAGGGTAACAGTCTCGCGGAGGATTATCATATCGGTCGGAGGGGGAAGACCTAATGAACGCCCAACCCAGAGGTTGGCCGATTTTATCAAGATTAAACCAGGGATGAGAAAGAGAGGTAGAAGATGGTCGTTTAAGAGTTTTTTTGGTCGAGGACTGTTTGGGTGGAGAATTTGAAGGAGGAGGAACGGTTGAAGATGCGGGAAAAGTGGGCTGAGAAGAAATAACTTCGTCTTCCTCAGGCTCATCCATCGAGCCAAAAGCAGGGCGGCGGCGACGAAGAGGGATATTATCCATGGAATCCCCTGAATTGGAAGAAGCAACACGAGCAGTGAAAACGCGGGTAGGGACGGTATCACCAGGACGAAGAATAGAGAGGGGAACAGCTTCAAGGGCGGATGGCAATATTTCGACTGAACCAGAGGAGGTGGTCGAGGTAGCAGGATCTGAAAACAAAAGAAGAAAGAAAACAATATCAAAAAAGAGGAAAAGGGTAGGCAGAGAAGGTTTTAGAAATTAGGGTTCCACGAAAAGGGGTTATTTTGAAGAAAGGGAAAAGAGATTCCGAAAGGATTTCAAAGGGGAAGAGCTAAATCTACAGCGACCAACAGACAAACACAAAATTCGATGCACAGATTCAAAACACTCAATCAGCAAACTTCGGATACCCAATTCGAAAAAGAAAAGAGAGAAAAAATTTCTCAAAATACAAAAGCCCAGACACAGGAAATATAAAATCAGGAGAACAACAACTTACTCATAATCACGGAAGAGAGAATCAGGAAAAAGCTTGAAGATTGCAGGAAAATTGGCCGACGGAAGCTAGGATTTTTGCAGGGAGAACTTTGAATGTAAAGGAATTTGGGAAAGACGAAGGTGGAAAAAGTCCGAAATTTCGCTAAGTACTGGTTTTATACTTGGGGAAAATTAAAAGGGAAAGAAGGAAGACCGTCGGATTAAAGCTAGATCGTGCGGCGGGGATATTAAATGGCACGGTACTCCAAGCGGGCGCGTTAGGCGAGGGGGCGTCATCATTAAAGCATCTGACACACGCGAAAAGGTGGGACGCGTGGCGAAAAAGTGGGCGCGACAAGAAAGACGTGGGACAGGCAACTTTATTACTGGAAATTAATGAAGAATTATTCAAAAGAATAGGCGGGAAACCCTTCAACTGGTCGACACCCAATGATGGGCCACCCAGAAGATCGATAAGCATGAACTCACTCTTAGATCGAGTCATTCAGACTCGAACAGAGTGGGGGGGGGACTAGATGATATAGGATATTATCTGTACAAAGACGAGTCGATTTGGTGAGCCGGTCGAGAAGAGCAGATCGGGAGCAAACCAAGCCGAAAGGAGGAAATCCAAGGGATCGAGCAGCCCAAGGGCTCGACCACACAAGCGATCGAACAACCCAAAGCTCGACTGCACCGGCGCTCGAGTAGCCTGACGCTCGATCAGACTACTCGAGCTACCCATCAATCGATCAGATAAGTGATCGAGCAAGCTGAGTGATCGAGCAAGCTAATCAACATAAGCCCAGACGCGTGTATAGCAGACGCGCATGAAGGTCTCCGACTGAGCTTCAGGAGAATATTTACCCCATGTGCCGGGTGGACACGTGTCGACAATGTATTGGGTGATAGCGATAACCACCTCTGACAACGCCAAAACGTCCCGCGGCACCTCTGACATGTGCGCGGCGTGTCAGAGTACGGACGGGCAGCTTGGGCAGCACACACGTATCCTTATCCGGGCAGCTATTAGGGCAGGTATCTCACCTCTATAAAAAAGGGATGAGTCTTTCTTCCTTAACACGTTCTATTCATTCTCTAAATTTCAGTATACTCATACACATACTGACTTAGGCATCGGAGGCTCTTCACCGGATCCAACCCCCGGTGTGAGAGTTATTTGCAAGTTCTCGGCGTTCTACCGGCAAGGACAAGAATCGATCTACTCCAAACCGGACCCGGACGCTTACACTTGCATTAATATATATATAATATAAATATATATAGGGTTGAGTTCACATGAGAATGGTTCCTCATTGAAGAAATGAGAATGAATCATGGCCATTAGATCGGATAATCTAATGGCTAATAGCAAGTCAAAATTATACCTTTATTAAGGGTATAATAGTAATTTTTATACCACATATAAAAAAGTGGACCTCACCCCCACATTAATACTAAAAAATCTGCCAACTAATACACCATTAATTACCCGTCCCACTCCTCCCACTCCCAGGTAATTAATATATCTCTCTCTCTCTGTCTCTCTCTCTCTCTCTCTCTCTCAAACACACACACACACATACACCCCAACGGTAGCACACACATATACACACACTTAAATTGGTAAAAGCTGACAGCCACAACCACACTGCAGAGCGCCGCAGCAGTCCAGCGCCGTTCACCTCTCGTTGCCAACCGATACCCGTGAACGCAAGTACCCGCTGCCGCCTTTCAAATCCGACCTTGTCTCTCAAATCCAACGACGAGAGGTCATCTTCTCCAGCGACGCAAACCAGACACACTTCCTCTCCACCTCCATCTTCGTCGTCCCCATTCCAAACATTGGCCGTCGTTGAACTGTCCACGGCCATCACTTCCATTGTTGGATGATCCAACCCGTCGGCACGTCCATGTTCACCGTTGTAGCCCCGCCGTCATCCATGTTCGCCGCTTTAGTGTATCAGTATGGAGTGCCAGTCGCGACCGACCGAAGGCCAGAGCTTTTCGACGAGTCCGACTGGAACTGACGCGCCGCGCCTTGCATTTGGCGGTCGGTGACGGTCGCGATTGACCGGATTCTATCGCCCCTCACGGTGGCGCCGTCCGTGGAAATCTCATGCAGATTGATGACAAGCTGCAAAAAACATAGGAATTGGCTTCTTTTTTTTTGAGAATTTGATATTATTAAAGGGCTTATTGACAGTTTTAAAAACTTTGGTTATATTTCAATTTCACTTTTTGGAAAAATCTGAAATTATACAAAGTTAACAAAAAATATTATTTTTATGTACTTTTTTATATACATTTATTTTAAATAATAAAAATAATAAAAATAAAGTAAAATATTAAAATAAAATAAAACTAATAATAAATGTATGTTAGACCGCACATCAGACTGAAACACTGCACATTACTAATAGACATGTTGCACATTAATGTGTGTCAGACTGCACATTAACAATCAAAATTCAAATAAACATAAATTTTCAGCTTTTACTTATATATTACAATTATTTTTTTGAATTTAAGTTATTTTTACTTCGATAATTTTAACTAAAATAAAGTTCATTTCTATATTTATATATTTTTATTATTTCGATAAAAAATAAAAGAGTCGAGCTATATAAAAAATATTATTATTATGATTTATATATTTTTATGCATTGCAATTGCACATTATAATTGTATTAATTCCACGTTAATGGTTGTATGATTGCACAATATTAAAAATGAATTAACTAAAGTGTTCGGTTCGAAATTTTATATTTATTTCAATTATTATTATTATTAATTTTATAGTTATAAAAACTCAGTAATGCACTTTATAAATCAACACGTTGCACTTTATAAAACATCAACACAGCAACACATTGCACTTTACATAGCAACACGTTGCACTTTACATAACAACACGCTACACTTTATAACTATTATCAGATTGCACAATATAGATAGAAACCAACCGAACTCGAATTTTTTCAACCACGAATTATATGGAAATAATAAATAAAATTACTAACATAATTAAAATTAAAATTGAAAATAGAAAATGAATTATTGCGATTGTTTAAGATAATCCAGTTAACCGAGTCGAATAAAACAATTGAGTATGTTCATTATCAACTCAATTTGGGACAAAAACTTTGGTTGGCTCAATCTGTTGTACAATAGACATTCACCGTGCACCATAGTGTTAGGACGAATTTCACCTTAATAATTGCTAGATCGCACAATATATTTCGTTTACATAATATATTATTTTTAATCAAAGTGTAATATATAATATTAATCACTAAACATAAATTTATATTAAAAATATAATTTCGATTATTTTTTGTAATTTCGGTTAACCAACTGAACTCTCTTTTTTTATTCAAAAATAATATAAAATTAGTAAATAAAATTATTAACATGTTAAATATAATTTTACTATAAATAACAAATTATTTTGATAGTTTATAATAATTTGGTTAACCAAAGAGAATAAACCAAATAATTATGTTCATCTTCAATTTGATTAGCACCAAAGTTCGTTTGGTTCAATTTGCACAATACATACTGACACCGTGCACTATATTGTTCAATGAATTATACCATAATAATTGTTAGATTGCAGTGTATATTCCGTTTACATATATACAAATATGTTTATTCCAAAAATAATATAAAATACTAACTAAAAAATATTAAATATTAATCATGTTTTTATAATAAATAATATAATTTATATTGATTATTTTGTTTATTTATGTTAACCAATAAATTAATCGTTATTTTAAAATTTGAAATTTGAAATTTAAATTTCATTTTTGATATACACAATATTGCCCAATTTACTTACAAAATAAATTACATATTTATCATTTTTTTTTAATAATTTAGTACTCATATGACATTATTTTTAAAGTAAATCTAATGTGTCATTATTAAGTAAATCTAATTTCATTAAATTATAAATTGCCTTCAAGTAATAAAAATACACATATATTAAAAGTTAAGAAATTGCAAAATAGGCCTTAAAGATTATTTAATTCTCAACTTGAAAGCCCCACAATCACTTAAAACTCCAACACCAACGCTCTTCTTCTCCACCCCAACTCACGGCGACTGAATCATCAGAATTCTCGCCGCCGCCACGTTGGGATATGACAGATCTTTTCGCCGTCGGACGGTGTGGGGATATGATGACGGAATCGAAGCCGGACTTCGTCGGACGCTCTGCAGATTTCATATACGGTGGTTCGTCAGTGAACGCCTCGAGACTCCACCTTCCATATCGATGGTATCCGGCGGATAGAAGCCTGATTTCGCGACCCGGACGGTGTCCATCCCGATGGCGTCCACCATAGACCTTATAATGAAGTGACTGCAATGACTGCACTTTGGCGGAGCTGGCGTAAAAAATGATCGTATCGGCAGAGCTCGTGTCGGCGGTGGGTTGCTCGCCGATTACCGTCGGCATATGGGTTGGGGTCGATTGTGGTGCGTGTGTGTGTGTTCCAAATGGGGATTTATGTGTGTGTAATTTTGTGGTGCCGGTGAGACGACGGCGTCTGGCTGTGTTGCGGTGGTGGTCAAGGTGGTGGGCGAATATCCGGTGGCCGGTGAATTACTTTGGCCAGTGTATGATGTGTGTGTGCGTCTGTGAGTGAAGAAGAGAGGAAGAATAGAGAAAGTGAGAGATGGTGTTGTGGGTCCCAGTGAAATAAATAGGGTAGTTAGTGGGTGAAGGAAAATTACCCCACTACCCTCTGAGTTTACCAACATACCAATATTTACCACATAATTGCAGGGCTGCCATTGTGATTTGACTGGAATTATTAATCTTTGGTTTCATCTTAATCATTGATATGGTGTATCCAATAGACTAAATTTATTCTTATTTCTTTCACTATCTCTCTTTCTCATATGATCCCTTCTATATATATATATATATATATATATATATATATATTTGGTAGTCAGCCACGGTATTCGGAGCTATGCCCCGACTAATTCGTTGGTCGACTCGGGTCGCACACCTGGCAGTGGTGGGTGAGCCTCCCAACAAAGGTTTTCTGCATCCACAAGGACTCGAACCCGAGACCTTGCTTAAGCGACATCAAACTGTTTACCACTTGAGTCATATATGTTGGCAATCGCATGTATATTAGACTGTGTTATTACAACTTGTTTGTTAGGCAATAAACTCTGTTACAAAATTACATTAGTACATTTCCAAGCCATTTAGTTACTTTGAAAGGATGGAGAAAAATTAGTTAGATGGAAGAATTAAAACTTTAGATTAACAACCTAATTATTCAAATGAAATATTGCATAATCTAATTAGACAAGTCAATTCCATATATCCTCCCTATATATAATTTCAGAATGCTTCATAAATTTCCTCAAAATGCTTCATTATCTCATTTCCAACCCAATATATTATCAACGGACAAAGAAATAATTTTGCATTCTAATCCTCCTTATATCCTCCCTATATATAATTTCAGAATGCGTTGAGCTTACGTGGCCGCTTCTGGTGCTTCGGAATCCTATTTGGCGAAGAATCATGCTTCGTAATTAGGTTTGGATGAATAATATTGATATATTAATAATTAATAATAATCTAGGTTCGGGTATCGCATAAATATTATTTAGCTAATTTAGGTATTTTAATATCACTTTTACTAATATAACCCTTTAATTTTTTATAATTTTACATAGTGAGGCACTAAGTGACTAATATATCCCTGAATTTTGATTTGTTTCCTTCAATAAGCTATTGAATTATAAATGTATTTTAAAAGTTGATAACTTTTGTATTTCTTATCGGTTTTATATATATATTATATCAAGTTAATCATCTTTTGATGATTTTCGATTTGACATCCATATTGTATATGTGAAATAAATAAATTATATTTATCTTTATAATAAAAAATAATAATAATATTTATTAAAATTCATTAGAAAAATAATAATATTTCTCAATTGATATATTTATATGTAATGTAGTTATATATTGTAAGTAAAAAAATTAGTATAATATAATACAAGTAAGTCGCACAAATAAAAAGTGTCATAATAAATATATAATAATATATATATTCTTATTAAAGGTATTTAAATTTTCAAACTACTTCTTTCTTATTAATTTTAAATTTTAAGAAAAAAATTAGCAAGCACCCATGTAATACACGAGTGTTGTACTAGTTTGTCATTAATGGAAAATAACTCAAACTCATGCATGATATAGATTAGATACAAATACTCCAAGTACTTACAAAGTTAATGTAATAAAGAAAGAGAAAAATAATAAGGATGAGAAAGAATCGTAATAATCAACTTGAGATTTCTGAAAACTCATAATCAAAATAAAATATCTTTATTCAAAAAATAAATGAAATAGAAGAAGAAATATTTGAAAATCTTGTAATTTATATTTGGTATGTGAAGTTGAGGCACGTAAGATATGCTCTTATTAATTAAGACGAAATAGCTTCGTATATTACCCACGGTTCACAGCTAACGCTTTCAAGATACAACGACTTATGATTTGTGTATAGCGGTAACTCAAATACACAAACCTTCGACGAACAATACTTATGTTTTGAAACTCTCAAGATAGAAAAAAACACAAAGAACACAAGATGATTATGAACTTTGTAAAAGGATGCAAAAAGATCATGAAAATTTAATATTTTTAATGATTTCATGTTTCTGAGTATTTTTAGATGTAAGAAACATCTCCAAGAGTTTTAGTGTACAAACATTTGTCAAAACAAAATGTTTGTGAACCCTACAACCTTTGAGTTATTTATACTCAATTAATTAACATATAACATTCAGAATTAGTTTCTCATTCACCTTACAAAGGTTTTGAGAATTTCCTAAGTCTTTTACTTACGAAAAATAGAATCGTTAAATCCGTACAAAATCAATTATTTCTTACAATCTCCCACATGAATGAAATTAATGCATGTATGCAATACTTGAGATTTCCGGTGAACCATCATTGCATCAGGATAGATAGCTCGTGGCTTTGAATCTTCCTTAGTGAAACACTAGCCAGTTAACAACGCGATGCTTTGAACTTACCGGCTGTTTGTGTGCACCAAGACAATAGTACTCACACAATAACAGCTCTAACAATTTCTTGTTCTCACGTTGTGTCCATTTCAGTCTTGGAACATATCTCAGTTTAGTAAGTGATCGTTGAAGCGGCCAATTTACTTCTCACTTACAAAGGTGATTCTCTTATAAAGAGTATTCTGCCTTACTCCACCTGTAGGTATAAGAATTATTAAAAGTTCTTGACTTAACTTCACCACTTAGCAGATTTTAACACTTGACGGTTCTTGGGAATGGGTGAAACTTTCAGGTGTTTCAGTGAATTGTCAAAACTTAGTTTTCCCATTGAACCAAGGTTACGAGATCTCTGATTTTCAAGGTGGTTTACCTCTAAGATTGTTCTTATGTTGTGGATTTTAATTCTATTCCCCTAACCAACTTGTACATTTGATCTCGATTAATGACTTTAGTAAGCGGATCCACTAGGTTTCTTTTGACTTGACATAGTCAACCAAAATAACCGCACTTGAGATCATTTTCCTTATTGTATTATTCCTTCGACGTATATGTCGAGACTGACCATTGTACAAGCTACTTTGAGCCCTTTCAATTGCCGATTGATTATCACGATGTATCATTACGGCGGGCACCGATTTTGTCCAGCATGGAATATCTTCATTAAGCCATTCAACTTCTTCCCTAGCTTTGTCCAATGATATAAACATGAATTCCGTCGTGGATCTAGCAATTCACATTTGCTTAGAAAATTTCCATGACACCGCTCCTCCACCTATAAAGAACACAAAACCACTAGTGGACTTGGAGTCTTTTGTGTCGGATATCCAATTCGCATCGCAATACCTTTCAAGTACCGCTGGATACTCGTATATGTTATTACAAAACTCAAGTTATGTTTCAAATACCTAAGTACCCAATTAAGCGCATTCCAATGGTCATTGCTCGGGTTACTCGTGAATCTACTTAGTTTACTCACCGAATATACTATATTGGGGCGAGTGCAATTCATCAAGTACATCAAGCTCCCAATTACTCGTGAGTATTCTAGTTTAGACAATGGTTCACCTCGATTTTTAGCTAAGTGTTGAGTTAAATCAACAAGCGTCTTAGCCGGAGGCTTATCGAATGCATTGAAAACAATCCCTTCCAAACATTTAGAGATTTTAATCCTTAATATCACATCGACCTTTCCAATACCCTTTATATCGAAATTATTTTCCAACATTTTCTTGGTACTAAGAATTAAAATATTATCTTTTTCCAATATTAACATGTCGTCCACATATAGGCATACGATCATGAATGAATCAATGTTACTTTTAATATAGACACATATATCACATTTGTTGATTTTAAATCTGTTTGACAACATCGCTTTGTCATACTTTTCGTGCCATTGCTTTGGTGCTTGTTTTAGTCCGTAAAACGACTTAACCAAGCGACACACTTTTTGTTCTTTTTCGGGAGCAACGAAGCCCTCAGGTTGTTCCATATAAATTTCCTCCTCGAGGTCTCCAGTTAAGAATGTCGTTCTCATATCCATTTGATGAATCTCAAGGTCATGCATTGCAACAATAGCAACGAGAACAAGTATAGATGTGATTCGAGTTGTAGGAGAATATTTATCAAATAAATCATATCCCTTCGTATGATTAAACCCTTTTACAACCAATCGGGCCTTATATTTATCAATAGTTCTATCAGCTTCATACTTCCTTTTAAGGATCCATTTACATCTCAAAGGTTTGCTACCCGGTAGGAGATCAACCAACTCCCAAGTATTATTGTGCATAATAGATTCAATTTCACTATTGATAGCTTCTTTCCAAAAAGGAGCATTCAAACTTGTCAAAGCCTCCTGAATGGTTCTCGGTTCGTTTTTTAACTTTAGTTAGAAATTCAGGACCAGAAGACTTAGGTACTTTTGTTCTCTTACTACGCCTTGGCTCATCATCAATTTCTTAAGGTAGCTTGGCCTCTTCAAATGTCCTTTTTCTCGAAATTGTATCTTTCTTCTCTTTACGAGGAAAAATATTCTCAAAGTACACCGCATTCTGAGACTCAGTAATTGATTCATTATGAATCTCTGAAATTTTTTATTTGTGCACCAATAATTATACAATCAATAGTCTTTGGTCCAATTTTTACTTGTTTCAGTTTAGGTATTTCAACCTTTGCCAAACACCCCAATATTTTAGTATTTGTAGGTAGGTTTATGACCTTTCCATAACTCATATGGAATTTTGTCGTTACCTTTGTTGGGTAATTTGTGTAAATATAATTTGCCGAAAGAACCGCTTCTCCCTACAAGTTTTGGGGTAAGCCCGACCTTATCAAAATCACATTCATCATCTCTTTTAGTGTTCGATTCTTCCTCTCGGCCACTCCATTTGATTGTGGTGAATACGGAGCCGTCGTTTGATGAATAATTCCAGAGTCTTTACAGAGCACTACAAACGAGGCTACATACTCGTCTCCTCTATCTTTCGAATCGCTTTGATCTTTTGACTAAGTTGATTCTCAACCTCATTTTTATACGTCTTAAAGGCCTCTAATGCCTCATCTCTACCCTTTAGCAGATTAACATAACAATACATTGTACAATAGTATATGAATGTAATGAAGTATTTCATCCCTGCTCGAGTTTGCACGAATTATAAATTACATATGTCAGTGTGAATTAACTCGAGTGGAGTAGTGCTTTTCATCACCGATTTAAATAGTGCTTTAGCCACTTTTGCTTCAACAGATGTTTCGCACTTGCTGTGTGAATCAATTTTCACTTTTGGTATTAATTCCAAATTCACCAACCTTTAAATTGTGTTAAAGTTCACATGTCCTAATCCATCATGCCATACATTAGAAAACTCCAACAAATAAGAAATACTTTCTTTATTCTTCGCCTTTTGGCAGATAACATTCATCACATTCATCTTAAAAAGACCCTCATCGAGATGCCATTTCGCTAAGAAGACACCATTCTTAGTCATTACAAATTTATCGGCCTCAAAGACTAATCTATTTCTGAGACCAGAAACAAGACGATCCAGAAATCGATTTCTGGGTCAGAAATGTGATTTTTGGGTCAGAAATTGATTCATGGGTCCAGAAATCATTCAATTTTCCAAGAAATTTATTTCTGCATTTTTGTTTTTGCAATATTCATTTATTAATTTGTTGAGATTCATTTTCTAGGAATGATTTATTTTTTTTTTCTTGTTAAAGAGAATGATTTTTTTATTTTTTTTTTGTTGAGATGAATGAATGAAGAGAGTGAATATGAAATTGGAAATGGAAGAGAGAAGAGAGAAGAGAGGGATGATTTTTTTTTAAAAAAAAAATGATAGTAAGGGTATATTTGTCTTTTTAAATGCCAAAATTGCTAAAAAAGAGGTTTTTTTTTTTAAAAAAAAGGTGCCAAAATTTGTGTTTTACAAATCTAAATGGCTAAAAAAATTCACTGTAGAAAAAATCTCCCCCAAACTAAGCAGCTAAACCCCGCGACCACAAAAACATTCAACCGAGCCACACCCACAACAAAAAATAACAACCAAGCAACCAAACTAGACAAATACTCTGCGGCTACTCAGCCGCCTAGATAAAGTTCCAAGCTAGATTTGGGCATCGAAGGACATCAAAGGCGGTAGAGGAAAGAGGAGCCGCTAAGAGAACACCGGAGAGCCTCAGGCAAGGATCCGTAGAGGTATCACCCGTGGCAGACCTCAATCGAGCGGCCTGGCGAACCGACTGCTTGCATAAAACAAGCTGCCATAGTTGGACGCAACAGACGAAGGGCCTCTAAGGTGAAGAGCAGGGTGCACACAATCAGACCTCCAACGGAACAGCAGACTCCAGCGGCTGGTGGTAGAAGTGGTGGCCAGCAGCCCCTCCGGAGCCGGGAGGGGGGGAGGAAAGAACGGAGGCGAAACTATCGCCGGCAAAATCGAATAAAAATGATGAGAACTTCAAGTCACAACCACTTAAATTATCTCCTTAGCCATGAATCAACTGGATTGCTTGCCAAGCTTATATGTATCAATACATTCACCCATACAAGTAAAAATAGAAGCCTCTATTTTTCTCTAATATGAACCCAGTGAATAGTCTGTAGATTCTAAATATGTTCTAAATAACTTCATGTAAACAAGCTGAATATAGGTGAACAATGTAGCAAGAGTCTGTAGCAAATATTTCATAGCACGATGTGGGAGTCTTTTCTGAGTTGAATGTTTTCGGGCTTCGCCTTCAAGTCTTAGTACACTATCCTCGGCACGTAAAGGTGTTCTAGTGCACAATGAACTTTCAGCTGCATGAAACAAGCAATTTTTTTTATTAGAATTGAGAATTACCTCGAGAAAATCTGGATGATGATAACGTAGACTCTTACTAAACTAGCCATGTTTGGAGGTGTTGGCAGATATATAGAAGCTTTCGACTGCAACGAAAGGATTAAAAAAACAAATGATCAATAGCAAACTTTTACTTCAAATTCTATATAACCTATTTGTACTCTAAAAACAAAGGGTTCATCAGATTCTATCCGTGCCTCTGTTGGACTTCCTACATAATCTTACAAATCACACATTCAACTTTGAGATTATATTTACACAAATTTTCAACTTCAGGCTGCAAATTTCCATCTCAAGTGCTACATGGTAGGTAACTTATTCTACAATTAGACACTCCTTTAGACTTCCCTTGTACGCTTAAAAGTGAAAAACTGATTTCAAGCAACAAAGAAGGATCAGTTTTTAACTCTAATATGAATTAATTCATCGATTTGTACACCATCTACAACCAATGAAGAACGTAACTCCCATGCTTCTTCCAACTACAGTTTATGACTTGTCATCTCGTGTCCTTCGAGAATATGAGGCAGTCGGCTGCCATGGGACACACTGAGACAGCTCTCTTCTTCACTATAGCTTGTTGTGCTGCTGCATTCCCCCACTTTTGCTACTGTTTGAGCTATGAGAAAATCTTTCCTTCTTCGTCGACTGTGATTACTTCCTCAGAAGCTTCTATCACAACACTCTTGGATCGGTTGAATACCACAAGTTCTCGAAAATTTATTTCATTACCATCAACTTTGGTGACAACAGCCCATTTCAGCACAATCTTCTTATTTTCAAGATTCAAACTTTTCATCTTCATCTGCTCACATCAAGTGCTTTGCTCGAAGGCTCGATCACCTTGCTCTGTTGCAGAAGCGTTGGAGTGTAGGTTTTGAGAAGTTGGCGGGGGATTGTAGTGAACCTACAAATAGTAGGAGTTGGTTGAAAGTTGAAACTGCCGTCATTTTGTGTATGCAGTGGATTGGGTTTGGGTGTATTAAACCAACTGAGGGTCTATTAAGATTTACGAAATAGGCTAAATAGGGGGTTTCAAACACGGCACAGGATTGTGTTGTGCTGCAACTAGGGCTAGGCTTTTTATGGAAATCCTCAAAAGCACCACCAATCTTGTGGCCAACGCCAAATACTAATTTAAAACATTCCTCTCAGCAAGTTCCTCGTCTTCTTCGTGTTGAGCCGCCATTTTTGACAAATGAAGAGAAGTAGTTGAGGATGTTTTTTGTTGAAAAAGGCAACAACCGGGCAGCTGTCTTTTGTAGAAAAATTTAGCACACAAAGATTGAAAAGGGGATACACTCCCCATCTATAAATTGATTGAAGTCTGATGAACAAAAATACACAACCAAATACAAGAAAGAAAAGAGAGAGCGAGAGAGCTAATAGAAATTTAGCTTTTGTGTGTATTTGAGTTGTGAGTTGTGAGTGAGTTTGCGAGTTTTTTGTAAACACGAGTGTTTTTTTTTCTCCCAATAGAATATCTGCAGTAGTCCGGAGACGTAGGCATTATTGGCCGAACTCGTCTATCAATTTGGCGTGTCTAATTTTTCTCTTTTATTTCACTTTTATAGATCCGAACTCATGAAAATTTCTATGTATTTTTCCCAGCAACTGGTATCAGAGCCAGATTGTTAATTCTGTATTTTTTTTTTTATGTGGGTTACTATTCCGTAACTAGTGAAAAACGGGAATAGTGCCAAATTTTTTGGGGCTACAAATTTATCTACCGACGTGTTCTCACAAATGGTAGTTCTCACAAAAATTGCAGAAATGATCCGGCAGAGAATTCAGATCAGAGACAAAGTGACTGCTGCAGACGAAGGAAAAATGAAAATTGAAAAGTTCGATGGTGCGGACTTTGGCTTTTGGAAAATACAGATCGACGATTATCTGTACCAAAATAATATGTATTAACCACTCACAGAAAAGAAGTCAGAGGACATGAAGGAGGAAGAATGTGGAGTCTCCTTGACAGACAGGCCCTTGGAGCCATTCGACTGACGTTATTCCGTAATGTTGCTTTTGACATTGCAAAAGAAAAGACGACAGCAGGACTCATGAAGGCTATTTCCAATATGTACGAGAAACCATCAGCCTCAAATAAAGTTCATTTGATGAGGCAATTGTTCAACCTTCGGATAACCGAAGGTGCTCCGGTGGCACATCATCTCAATGAGCTCAACACAGTTACAACCCAATTGAGTTCAGTTGGGATCGAGTTCGATGATGAAGTACGGGCTATAATACTTTTGTCTTCCCTACCAGAAAGTTGGAATGCTACAGTCACAGTTGTGAGTAGCTCATCGGGAAACAATAAGTTGAGATTTGATGATGTCCAAAATTTGGTTCTCAGTGAAGAGATCTAGCGGAGAGAGTCGGGTGAACCATCGACCTCTTCTGTATTGCATACAGAGCCGAGAGGAAGAAGTTCAACCAAAGAAAGCAGACACAACAAATCAAATGGAAGAAGATCCAAGTCTAGAAATCATCGTAGTTCCCAAAACTCGAAGTCAATCGAGTGCTGGAATTATGGGAAGACCGGACACTACAGAAACCAGTGCAAGAGTGCACCGAAGAATCAAGAGGTCAAAGAAGAGGCAAATATTACTTCGACCTCTGGAGGAGATTCGCTGATATGTTCTTTGGAGAACAGAGAAGAGTCTTGGGTGTTAGACTCTGAAGCATCCTTTCATGCTACCTCACAGAAGGAACTATTTGAAAATTATGTTCCTATAAATCTTGGTAAAGTTTAACATGGTAATGAGCAATCATGTGAGGTTGTAGGGAAAGGTGAAATAAAAATCAAGCTGAGCGGGTCAATATGGGAATTAAAAAATGTCAGACATATTCCCGACTTGATGAAGAATTTAATCTCCGTGGGCCAGCTAGCCAGTGAAGGATACACGACAATCTTCCATGGTGATGATTGAAAGATTTCAAATGGTGTGATGACAATTGCTCGAGGGAAAACGAGTGGTACTCTTTACAAGACCACATGAGAATGTCATTTGATTGCAGTTGCAGGAAATGAAAGTCCCAATCTATGGCACCAAAGACTTGGGCATATGAGTGAAAAAGGGATGAAGATCATACTCTTAAAAGAAAAATTACCAGGCCTTCAGTCAATAGAAATTGACATGTGTGAAGGTTGTATACTTGGAAAGCAGAAGAGAGTCGGCTTTCGGACAGGTAGACGAACCCCAAAGAAGGAGAAGCTTGAGCTCATCCACTCTGATGTTTGGGGTCAACGACTGTCCCATATGTTGGTGAGAAGCAATACTTCGTGACTTTTATCGATGATCAAACCAGAAAGGTATGGGTTTACTTTCTGAAACAAAAGTCATAAGTACTTGAAGCTTTCAAGATTTGGAATGCTATGGTGGAAAATGAGACAGGCTTGAAAATCAAGAAGCTCAGATCCGACAATGGTGGTGAATACGTAACCACCAGATTCAAGAAGTTTTGCTATGAGCACAAGATCAGAATGGAGAGAACCGTGCCTGGTATGCCTCAACACAATGGTGTAGCTGAGCATATGAATCGAATGTTGACTGAAAGAGCCAGAAGCTTGCGTGTGCATTCAGGCCTACCAAAGCAATTCTGGGCAGAAGCAGTCAACGTAACAACTTACTTGATCAACCGAAGTCCATCGGTACCATTGGATCACAAGTTACCAGAAGAGGTATGGAGCAGAAAAGAAGTAAAACTCTCACATCTTAGAGTTTTCGGGTGTGTAGCATATGTGCACATCAGTGATCAAGGTAAAAACAAACTTGATCCAAAATCAAAGAAATGTACTTTTCTTGGTTATGGTGAAGATGAGTTTGGCTACCGCTTATGGGATGATGAAAACAAAAAGATGATCCGCAGCAGAGATGTCATCTTTAATGAAAGAGTGATGTACAAGGACCGACATAACACAAGTGCCAACAACTCAAAAGCGAGTGGGCTAGTTTATGCAGAGGTGGAAGATATCCTTGACATTCCTATAATAAAGAATCCTCGATCAGAGGAATCAAATGAAGAAAGCGGTGAGCAATCAGAAACTTCTACTCCAACTCTTGTATTGAGAAGGACCTCTCGGCCCCATGTGCCTAATAGGAGATATATGGACTACATGTTGTTGACTGATGGAGGAGAACCTGAAGATTATAAAGAGGCTTGTCAAACCCTAGATGCTAGCAAGTGGGAGCTTGCCATGAAGGACGAGATAAAGTCCTTGATCTCAAATCAAACATAGGAACTAGTCAAGTTACCCATGGGGAAGAAAGCACTTCATAACAAATGGGTGTATCGGGTGAAGGAAGACCATGATGGTTCTAAGAGATACAAAGCCCGACTGGTTGTCAAAGGATTTCAGCAGAAAGAAGGAGTTGACTATACTGAAATCTTTGCTCCAGTTGTAAAGCTCAATACTATCAGGACTGCGTTAAGTATTGTGGCTAGTGAAGAGCTTTACATATAGCAATCAGACATAAAGACTGTATTTCTAGACGGAGACCTAGATGAGGAGATCTATATGCACCAGCCTGAAGGTTTTCCAGACAGAAAGAAGGATATGGTGTGCAGATTGAATAAGAGCTTGTATGGCCTGAAACAAACTCCAAGACAGTGGTATAGGAAGTTTGAGAGATCCATGCACAAGGAAGGATTCGAGAAGTGCAATGCTGATCACTGTTGTTTCTTCAAGAAATATGAGTCCAGATATATCGTATTGCTACTTTATGTCGATGACATGTTAGTAGCAGGATCAAATATGATAGACATCAGAAATCTAAAGATGCAGTTGTCAAAAGAATTTGACATAAAAGACTTAGGCCCAGCAAAGAAGATTCATGGAATGCAAATCACGAGAGATAAGCAAAAGGGAGTTTTGCAGTTATCTCATGCAGAGTACATCAACCGTGTTTTGCAGAGATTTAACATGGACAAGGCCAGACTAGTCAGTACACCTTTGGCCAACCATTTTCATTTATCCAAGGATTAGTCTCCTCAAACAAAAGAAGAAGAAGAGTTCATGGCTAAGATTCCTTATGCTTCAGCTATTGGAAGTTTGATGTACGCGATCGTCTGTACTAGGCATCTTAGCAGTCAAATGGATTTTGAGATATCTACGGGGCACAACGGAAAAATGTCTGTATTTTGAAAAAGGAGATCTAAAGTTACAGTGCTACGTAGATGCATACTTCGGAGGTGAAGTTGATCACCGAATAAGTACTACCAGTTATATTTTCACTGTCGGAGCTACAACTTTAAGTTGGATGTCGCAGATACAAAATATTGTTGCTCTATCCACTACAGAGGCTGAGTATGTAGCGGTGACAGAAGCCAATAAGAATTGATATGGCTGCAAGGATTGTCAGCAAAGTTGGGTTTCACTCAGGAAGAGAGTGTCTTGAACAGTGACAGTCAGAGTGCAATACATCTGGCAAAGAACTCAGTGTTTCACTCCAGAACTAGCACATTGACATTCGATATCATTGTTGGGTTCTGTTAGGAACTTCAAACAACATGCACAACATTGAACTTTATCGAAAAAAATCCTAACGCAGCGGAATCTATAGTTAGGATATGGACGTTTACCTTTTAATTTTTTTGCCGAATCTGAGACGATGTAGAGTACCGTTGGTGAAGTTCGTCTGAACACCACAACATAATGGGCAAATAGGTTTGGCCTTTAGTTGATTCTTATCAACTCGTCAAACGGATCACGAATGGACGGTGCGCTGGTCTTGGTCGTCGGGTGCAGCGGACGTGCGCGTCGGGCGCGGACAACGAACGTCTCGGTCGGGCACGTCGGGCGCTGGGCAGACACGCAGACGGACGCTGGGAACGCGGACGGGCGCTGGGACGGCTCACGCGTGCAGGGGCAGCACTCCTAGGCCTGGGCGGACTGAGCGCTGGCGTCTGGGGACACGCGGCTTTCTGGGCACGACAGTGTTGGAACCCACGAGGATCTCGATATGCACAAATCACAGACAAACATTCAACA
>CACSLK010006441.1:6405824-6429640 GCA_902706635.1 Striga hermonthica
GGTCCGTTCTGGGTTCTAGTGGCCCTAGTCTGCCCACTAGAGTGTGCACATGGTGTCCGGTTCGCCGGCAGATGTTCAGTTCAGATGTGACTTCCGTCACTACGTGGCTTCTGTCACGAGTTCAGTTATCAGACGTGACTTCGGTCGCGAGTACGTGACTTCGGTCGCGAGTTCAGACCGGTATCAGTTCAGTTCAGATATATATGCTTAGCTCATGATATTGTTATTATTTACAATGTTTTACATTAGTATGAGTTTCCACGGAGCACAGTGCCTTAGTGCTCACTCCCCAGTTTTATCATGTTTTTTTCAGGTTATGAAGTCGGGACGGAGGAGTGAGATGACGGAGCTGTTCGGGATTATGCTTATAAAGTTTAAAATTACCTAAACTTTATGCTTATAAAGATTAAATTACGTTTTGTACAGTTTGAATTTGGCATAGCAAAGCCGTTATTACTTTCAGATAAAATGTTTTCACGACTACGGCACTGCTAACCAAATTCTCAGTTTTAGCTTCCGCTGACAATTCACATGTTTGCCAAGGTTAGCGGTAAACAGTGAATTCGTCTAGTTTTATCAGTTATGTATCAGTTAACTTTTGTAAACCAAAAGTTTCAGACTTTTCAGACAGTTATGTATTTTAGTAGCACTCCGAATCAGTATTTCGCAATGTAAAGATGATGTTATTTTCAATAATATTGCGAGTTGCGCACTCTGATGTTTATGGAAAAGCGGGGTGGTACATCCGCCTCGATTACTCTATCCATTTCTGCCCCGTGGTGCCTCCTCTTTTGCTTTACCGGCTTTACAGTAAGGTAGATGTTCAAGCGGTGCTCAATAACCTCGGCCTTAATGCCCGTCAACTCCTCCGACGAGTATGCGAACACATCTGCAAAATCTCTTATCACCTTAATGAGCCTCGACCTCACCGGCTCCTCCAACTCCTTCCCGATCCGAAATTTCCTCTCTTCACACCCTTCAACCATCTGTATTTCTTCAACTTCGCCACCCGGCTGCATCTCAACATTCTCTCTCCCCTTCTCCAGCTTGTGCTTCTCCTCCTTCAGCCTCAACCCTCCTGGTCGATTGACTGCCTCCTCCTTGGAACCTCCCTGTCTCCTTGCCAACTGTTTGTTGTTGCTCACGGTAGTTTGGTAACAACTTCTCGAGGTAAGCTGATCTCCAGCGATCTCACCCACGTTTTCACCCACCGGATATTTAATCGTCATATGGTAAGATACGACCGCCTGGAATGCGTTTAAACTCGTCCTCCCCATTATAATGTTATAGGATGATTCAGCTCCCACGACCACAAATCGCACCATTCGCACTTTTCGGGTCGCTCCTTTCCCCAAGGCCACAGATAGATTCACTTCTCCCATTGGCATAACCTCCCCTCCATTAAAACCATATAGGGCCGTGGCCACTGGTTTCAACTCCACATTCAACTCCCGATTAATTTGCACAAAACAATCATAAAACATGACATCGACTGAACTCTCCGTGTCTATAAACACCCTCTTCACATCAAAACTTGCGACTTCCGCTATAATTACAAGAGCGTCGTTGTAAGGTACCACCACCCCTGCTGCATCCTCTGCTCGAAAACTGATATCTGGTACTCGGGTCGTGATACCCACCTCCTCCCTTTTTCATTTCATTGCTCGAACGTGGCCTCTCCTTGCATTATTCGAGTCTCCGTCCGTCGTCCCCCTGAAATCATATATATCGTGCCTCTTTTCACCTGGCCCCCATCTCCTTCTCTTTCCCGCTCTCTACTTCCTCGCCTCCTCTTTCCTTCATCTCTTTTTCGACCATCTCGACCGCCTCGAGCATTCGCATCCTCATCCTCATCACTCCTCTCCACCGAGTCCTCCCGACATCTCCTCTTCTCCTTCCTCCTCCCTTTATCCTGATAAACAAACTCCTTGAGATGCCCTACTCGAATAAGGCGCTCAATCTCGTCCTTGAGATGCCGACAATCCTCGGTAGTATGGCCATAGTCTTTGTGGAAGCGGCAATATCTCCTCGACTTCGGTTGGGTTGGCCCCTCGAACCTTGACCTTGGCCACGTCACATCTTTTCCATCTATCCCTTTCTCCATGGCCATCAAAACCTCAGCTACCTTCGCGTTCAACGGGGTATAATCATGAAATCTTTTACCCCCAGAGATAGGCCGGTCCTTCCACCTATCTTCCCGCCCTCGATCTTGCTTAGCTCGCCCCTCTCTCCTGGGCGAGGCTTTCCTTTTAGGCGAAACCACTTTCTCCTTCCTCGACTCCCCTTGACCTAGCTCCTCTAGTTTAGCAAATTCCGCCTCAGTCTCCTCGAGATTGATGTATTTTCTACACCTTCTATATACCTCATCATATGTGTGGGCAGGGGTCTTAACCAGAGAAGTCCGACACGGCCCCGCCCGCAAACTCCTTATCAGTCCTCCCGCCTTGACCTCGTCGACCGCCGATGGAATCTCCAAACAGGCCTGATTGTATCGAGCAACATATTTGCGCAGTGACTCTCTCTCGCCTTGTCTCATCGCCATCAATGTCAAATACGTTTTCTCTTGAGCCACCGCGCTCGAGTATTGATTTGTCAACTTCTCCGCAAAATCCTCAAAGTCCACTATCGAGCCTGGGGGGAGCTGTTGGAACCAGTCGAGCGCCCCTCCCCTAAGGATCGATAAAAAAGCCCTGCAACTAACGGGATCAGTATATCCGTGCAACACAGCCATATTTTCAAACGTCCTTACGTGTCTCGACGGATCAGAAGTCCCATCGAACACCAAGTTGGTATCCTTGTAATTATTTGGCAAAGGCGCTGCCAGTATGTCTGCCGAGAACGGATGTCCTCGAGCACGCCTCTCCGCTCGACCATCCACCTTTGCTTGCAATTGGCGCAGCTGTTCCGCCATCCTCTCCATCTCCCGGTCATGCGTGGGCCCGCCTCCACCATAGCTGGACTCATTCTCCTCCGTGTTTTGGCGTGACCTTGCAACAGTATTCGGCGCTGTCGCAGCCCGAGAGAGACTGTTCGTGGCTTGTTGAATCGCCTGGGCAGCTGCTTCCGCCACCATTTGTTGCATCTCCTGCCTGGTCATTATCACCTGTCGGTCGGGGACCTAAACCGTTGCTCGCGGCGGTGCTCCTCCTTGGACCACCGCTCCTCCCTGTTGTCCCCATGTTCCTCCTGGTTGCACTGCTGCCAAATTTTGTGGTGGTGGTGGTGGAATCGCCGCCGCATCTGCTGCGTGAGCCTCCTGAGCACGGTTGGGGCCGGTATTTCCTCCAGGAATCGCCGTTGCCGCTCATACACCTTGGAGCACCTGTGCGGGAGTGATCGGCGTCTGCGATGGGCCCGAAAAACCCGGAGGAGGACCTTGTCCCAACGGCCTGGTCGTCGTCCAAGCATCATCGAACGTTGGCTGTAAGTTTTTGGGAACTCCGTCCGCCATAGCTGAGCTTCAAGCACACCTTTTGAAACGAGGTCCCACAGACGGCGCCAAATGGTAACACAAAACCTCTCGACCGGCTGGAATCCGAGTAATCGCCTTCCTTCTCGCCGGTTGAACATCGTGTACCTACAAACAACTCTCACACCGGAGGGGTTTTCCGGTGAAGAGCCTCCGAAGCTTAAGTCAGCTTAGATTCAATCAATTCTCAAGAGTAAGCAATATAATGATCATGTTCAACAAGAAAGGCTCACCCCCTTTATATAGGGATGAGATACCTGACCTAGGGCTGCCCGGATTTGATGAGCTGTCTGCCCCAACTGCCCGTCCATACACACCATACGCGTGTTGTCAGAAGTAGTCGTTGCCACTATCGCCTGCACCAATCCCCATTTGACGCGTGTCCTTCTGCACAGGGGGTAGGTTGTCAGGAGCAGTTATCACTATCCGCCACTCCCTTTTCGACACGTTTCCCCCCCGCACATGGGGTGAATACTCTGTTGAAGGCTCTCTCACGCGCCTATGACTAAGCCGAACAGCGTGGTGTTAAGTCCTCGAAGTAGTCGACCTGTTGAGGTCGAACAGGACGCTCGATCGCTTATCTGGTCGAAGGATAGTTTGGTCGACAGCCTTGCTTGGTCGAATGGTTGACTGCTCGATTTCTTTGGCTTCCTCATAATACGACCTCTTCAACCGGTCAAGAGACCGGTTCAGCCTTGTGGAGATAATATCCTATATCAGAGGCACTGATCATACTTGAATTGACTGATAAGTCTTGTCTTATTAGACAGACTATCTTTGACTTTGGCATGACTAGCCTGAATATTCACATAACTGAATAACAATGACTTGACTTTTACATGACTGAATCATTCTTACCTGAACTCTGAAAGCTATTCCGAGACAACTAAATGGTCGCCTCGAAATTTGGAACATGACATTTACTGATTTACTTGACTTGATAAGGTGCGACTTCAAGTTTCCAGGAAATTTGGATTAATAGTCTGTATTGCAGACCTCCATTATTTAACCCGGCTGAACAACTATTATACGTCGACCTCGTACTCATGAACATTAACTTTAAATCTTGAATATTGACTCATGATTATGTACTATATAGGGCTGCCCCAGCATCAACTGGTCCCGCAAGTACAAAAGAAATAACTGATCTTGAGCTTGGAAAATCATAACTTGGAATATCATGATTAGTAAGATACATGACATGACTGACTTTAAAGGTTGTCATTTCATGAAATTGTACTGTTCCGGTCACAGCTTCAAGCCTCCATGGTATACCCGGCTGAGTGGCTCTTATTTCAAGCCCCCATGGTAACCCGGAATATTGACTCTTATACATTAGAAACCGTTAATTTTGACAATGGCTTGAAAAAATCACAACCTTTAACATGAAAATTTAGCCCTGAACTTGATTTACTGACCTGACTTAAGAAATTAGGGATTCAAGGGTCCGAGAAAAAGGACACCCTTTGCCGCTCAAACTACAGCAGCAGATGCTATTCGTACAGTAGTAAATCAAGGTATGCAACGAGCAGCGGTGGTAAAAATCGTTGTTTTAGACGATGCATATGTAGAAAGCCCTTTTTTTTTTTTCACTTCTATAGTGAAGATAGTCGAACGTAATGACAGATCACGGCCCTTGAGAGCAGGAGAAAAAGCCAGATAAGTAGATGAAGGACATCCAATCAGCTAGGCCAGTGATAGAGGATGGATTTGTCCAGGGTGAATTTTAACAGCCGAAACAGTAACAATGAAAATGGCCCTCTCCTTAGTGAGGACCAGTTCTGGGATCGGGTTGGGAAACAAGGCTTCTGACACAGCAACGCAATTGGAATCTTTATTCCTTGATCTAAATCAAGGAATTTGTCCCTGGAATCTGCCAACTGGTTGGCAAAATGGGCAACTTTGATAGAAAAGTGTCTGAGGAACATGATTGCTAAGATTTGTACAACATAAGTGCTTACACATCTGTTAACGAGTTGTTAACTTGACCTAAATAAGTCTAGAATTTGATCTAGAGTTCTCAAACTTAACCCCTTTCAAAGGTTCTAAATCCTGATTCGAACATCCTCACTGATGACATCATTGAAGCTGATCAATAAAGCGCACGAATTTCTTGAGGAGTTGCTAAACATGACTGGGAAAATACTGACGTTTAATCCTGAATATACTAACTACTGATCCTGAACATGATTCGAGCATCTTAACTAAATCATAATTGAGAATTTCTGAGCATAGAAATAGTAAATTGTTTATAATTTAAAACATGAATCAGCACTTACCTGTAGTCGGCAAGGCGTGAGCGTGAGCGTGACGTGTTCAGGTTTTCTGGAAATTTTATGACTCGTGAAATATTTAGAGACGCAAAAACGTTGCTCTGATACCATCTGTAACACCCCGCTATTTCATGAAAATCAGAGTGCGATTTTTGCAAAACTTTTCTAAATAAAAGCATTTATTTTATGAAATACTAATTCGGAGTGTTACCATAAAATCTGTCTTATTCTGAAAACCGTTGTTTTAGTTTGAAAATAAAACGGTTATATAACATAATAACCGACTAACGTCGGATCAAAAGCTAAGTTCGACAAATAGTCGTAATTAGCGGAAGAACGTAGCGTCACCAAAATATTTTTAAACATGAAAACAAAGTCCTGAACCAACCGCCAGCTCACTCCTCGGCTCCGACCCTGTGACCTGAAAACATGAATAATGTGGGGCGTGAGCACTAAATCCACTGTGCTCCGTAGAAACTCATACTAAAGTAAACAGTGAAAATAATTGCAATATCATGATCCTGGCATGAACATGAACATGTAACCGGTACTGAATAATTATGATCTGATACTGATGGTGACGGAATCATCACCTACCTGATACCTGAACATCTGCCAGCATAAATGCCGGACACCATGTGCACACTCTAGTGGGCAGACTAAGACCACTAGAACCCAAAATGGACTGGCGACCATTCCAAGCGGATACTGATAATACATACCTCAGACATGGTAGAATAATTATAATCAATGTAATACCCAGTCTGAGTCCCCACCTGAACTGCTGATCTGAATATGTATGTGCTAATATCTGTATCCTGATCAAACTGAAAATAATATAAACAATTACTAAATACAATGCTCAGGCTGATAAAATAACTGTTTAAATATGTTAAGATGCTCTACTGGACTTGACATGATATACGGACTTAACTGATATAACCGGAATCGGAACTGAATTAACTCGAAACTGGACTGACATGAATTTACTGAACTAGACCGAACTTGGAATTTAACTGAAAATGGGATCAGAACATGAACCGGGACTTAAAATATTAAACATATAGGTGAACCGGTCCAACCGGTCTGAACCGGTCTGGCCGGACCGCCGGGCTACTGGGGCCGGGTGGTCGGCCGCTGGCTCGGCCGACAGGACTGCCAAGGCTGCGGGCACGGGCGCTGCCTGGACTGGCCGCGAGCACTGGAGGGCTAGACATGGCATGACTGCTGCCGGGCTTAAGGTGCCGCACTGGGCATGGACGCGACACTGCCGGCCCTACTGGACATGAACTGGGCGTGGCCATGAACGTTCGTGCATGCTGGCGGCCACTGGACATGGCCTGCGTGACGGACGTGCCACTGGTGCATCACATACACGACACTGGGCACTGGCGTGCGTATCGCGTGCACTGGACAGGGCCATCGGGTGCTTGTTGTGCACGGCCGACGGTCGACGGAATGCTTGGCCTCGAGACTGGCGCTGCCAAGCGCTGCGGGCGCTGGCCTTGCGCGACTGGCACTGCTGGACGCTACCATGCGTCGCAGCAGGCGACTGGGTACCTGATTGTGCGCACTGGCGTGCGCAGTGTCTTGCTGGCATGTACATGCACGGCCAGCAGACTGCAGCTGCGGGCAGTGCTGTATGCGATGCCCCACGGGCATGCACATCTGCTTGCTGCGACTGGGTACCTGATTGTGCGCACTGGCGTGCGCAGTGTCTTGCTGGCATGTACATGCACGGCCAGCAGACTGCAGCTGCGGGCAGTGCTGTATGCGATGCCCCACGGGCATGCACATCTGCTGTCTGCTGCGCTGGCTGCTTGTTGGCGCGTTGCTGCCGCTTTGTGCGGACAGCTCGGCCACGGACGGCCCTTGCTGGCCGTTTGGCGACTTCTATCGACTGAATCAACATAAAACAATATAATATAACATGACATGACCATACATGCTGACTTTACTCAAAATTACAACTTATTGCTCGATGGACTCAACTTGCGTCGAGGCGTGCGCACCGTGCGTCCGTGTTCGGCCTTAAGCCACTCCCTCGACTAAACGTGAAATTCTCTCGACCAACAAGACTTAACTGATCATAAAATGACCTAAAATGAGCAATTAAATATGAATTACTCTAACAAACATGATTACAATGAAAGATGGCATGATACGGTGTGTAATGGCCCGTGGGCGTGCGCTACATGCGCTGCCGACTTCCTTGGGCCAATTCATGGACAAAACATCAACTTACCTTGACCTATATTCCTAGAATGAACATATAATGACATAACATGATCAAATAGACATGATTTGTGATATATGATATTATATTGGACCCGGTTTAAGGGACAAAGCGGATACATATTGGAGGATAAGCCCACTAAGTCATCTAAGCCCAACGATAGGGGTCAAGCCCAACTTGGGCCAATAAGGTACATTCCCCCTATAAAAGGGGGCCAAGGTACCTCATTCTCTCATTCTCTACTCATTTGATAACTACACTTTCTCTCTCTTGATGGAGCACTGACTTAGGCATTGGAGGCCCGACGCCGGGGCCACCCCCGGTGTTGGGTTCTTGCAGGTACGGAGGCCGGTTGAGTTGAAGGAGCTCGGGTGAAATCTATTTCACTTCATTGGCACCGTATGTGGGAACCGTAAAAAAAGTCAAGCGGAGTTCCGACTGAAAAAATTAGAAAATCTCCTTCTTCTCCACCGGTCGCTGCCACCTCCACCGCCGGCTGTCAGAAAACGTGCTCCGATTAGATAATCATTTACATCATCGGATAGATCTCGTCGAGGTGAATCTAACCATAAAATTTGGAGCAAAAATTCCTCCGGGAAGGCCGTCAATTTTGCGGTCAAAGTTTCTAGATCTAGCAAAAATTTGGTCAAAATCGAGCATTCAAATGCATTTTCCCGACGATCCGGAAGGACTATGGAAAATACGACGGTACCACTGGAATCCTCTCAACGAGGGGAAGCTCTAACTACTGACCATTACCGGGCGTCGCCGCCCGCCGCCGCTTCCACCGCCGGCCACCGCCCAAACTCATCTGATCTGAAAAACTTGTACACCATCGCGAAGCTCTCGCCGAGCTCATTCTACCCTTAAAATTTGGAGCAAAAATTCCATCCGGAAGGCCATCAATTGGCTGGTCAAAGTTCCTAGATCTAAAGATAATTTGGTCAAAATTCGGCCATCTTCCTCATTTTCAGGTCGATTTCTGGTGAACCACTCTTAACCAAGGACACCATTGAACTCTCCTAGTCGAGTCGCGTGCACGGACGGTGGTATTTCCCGGATCCGGCGACTCTTCTCCGGCGGCTTTTCGTTTTCAGGCAAGCCCGCCGCTTTGAACACAGATCGGCCACCAGGAGGAGCTGCTCCAGATATTTGCGGCCCGTATCCCAGCGGTAAGCCCCGTTCCTTGCAGCCCAAGGTGAGATCTAACAGGTGGTCCAGTAGTGAAACGCGCACCCAAACCACAGCTCGCGAGGCCCAGTTAGCAAGCGGCCCAACTCGCGGAAGCCCAACGTTGAGAGAAGAATTGTGCGCGGGCTGCGTCTAGCCCGCGCAGCCTGTACTTGTCGCAGATCTCGTCCCGCGCAGCCCGCGAAGTCACAGCCTGCAGCGCTTGAAGCCCGCGTATAGCCCGCGCCCGGCCCAGCTTCAAACCCGCGCCCAGCCCAGCTTCTAACTTGCACCCGACCTAATTCTCAGCCCGCGAGCAGCACGTAACAGGCCCAGCAACGCGGCCCTACTCCCCAGCGCGGCCCAACAGCCATTTTCAGTGGCCCACTGCTAAAATTTGGCCCAGAAATGGCCTAAAGTAGTGCCAACTTGGTTTTACATCCCCATTTTGCGCTCAAAGCTAATTCGGGATGATTCAAAGTGGACGAGGAGGTAAATTTAAGTAACATTCCCACGATGGAGGTATGTCACTATTTACATTATGAGCCGGAGGATTTCTTAAATGGACAAAAATTGGATAAATTACTGGAAAATTTGGAGGCTTGAAGGATTTAAATTGGTAAAATTGATAGACTATATGATTTGCTCGTGGAAATTATTTGACGTGGAGAAATAGTTTATTGATTCGAGGATATTATTTGATCTATTTGAGGGGTATATTTGATTTTTTTGTAGAAAATATTTGATACATTCATGGAAATTATTTGATTTATTCGTGGAGAATTAGTTGTTGCATTCGAGGAGAATTGTTTGATTCATTTGTGTAATTATGTGATATATTTGGGGAGGCTATTTGACATATTCGAGAGGATTATTTGACTATTTTGTGGAGCATTGTTTGATTTGGCCGAGCGGGTTTATTTAACTCGCTCGAGGAATTATTTGATTTATTCGTGGGATTGCTTGATTTTTTCGAGGAGATACTATATTGTTCGGAGTGATATTTGATTTGTTCAAGGAGATGTTATTTTATTCGTGGTGTGATTATTTGATTTGGTCTTTGATAAATTGGATTGGATCGTGGATATATTTGTTTTGTTCGATGAAATATTGGATTCGATCGTGTAATTATTTGATTTATTCGAGGAGATTATTTTGATTCATTCGTGGAAATATGACTTGATTTATGCATGGAGATCATTTGATTCATTTGTGGAAATTGTCTGGTGAATATATACGGGTCGTGATTTAGAATTGAGGATATTTGATCATTTTTCTTGATAAATGCGGCTCTGATTTCGAATTGAGGATATTTTGTGATTGTGCTTATCGTGTGTTTGATATATTTATCGTTGAGCTCGAGGGGACTGATTAAGATTATATGATTCGATATCTTGATATATCTAGGACCTCTCATTTGAACTTTCATGTGAATGCATGGAATTTTGTCGAATTGATTACTCATAATTTTTAAACATGTCGAACATGTCTTAAGGCGAGGAGATGGTGATATTTGTATTTGATCTCTTGTTTTTATTGCATGGAGCATTGCGAAATGGATAACTTGAATATAATGTGGATAAATGATATCTCTTTGAATTCTTGTCGAGGAATCAACGAAATAACCCGAGTCTTGACGAGCTATGGCGGACGAGTTGTTGAGTGTCGAGGACAAAATGAACGAGCATAGATCCATAAAAGGTGGGTGATAAGGAGGGACGAACCTAGGTGACATCGATCACCGGGGGCGATTTCAAAGGCAAAAATCATTCTCTCTTGGAGAGGTAGGATAATGGGAATTGATATTCAAGATCTTCAGGTATGAAATTAATCTCAACTCTTGTTTGCGGTCAAGTTCGACCGACACAATTTTGTGCTACATTGAGTATCTTGGCATTCTTGTTTGGAGGAATGTTCATTATTTGAATATTTTGGGCGAAATATGGATGAGATTGCGGTGTATATGGATATGTTTGGAATTATCATTCTAGTGACTAGCAAATTGCATAAAATGAGGTGTACGTGGAGCATCGAACAAAACCTGGCATGACTAAGGCCTTCGGGCTGGCCAGTTTCAAGTCATCATGACTAAAGAGCTCGGTATTGGGAGTAATTCATCTAAATTTTCATTTGGTGCACTCGTTTGATGGTTGTTTGTAGCTGCAGAGTATGGTTTGTTAAAATTATTTGTTGAATTCATGGTTTTGTGAAATTTTGGTCGACCGCACCCTTGATAAGGTGTTTATGTGGTTTCATATCGTGGCAAAGAGACTTGCACGTAGATTGAGGTGTGGTATACAAGCATGCAGACCAATTTGATTGCTTTGATTTATTAGTCTCCTTTTATGGTTGCTATCGGGATTGCAAATGGGATGATGTGATAAAATACGACTAATGAAATTGTTGAATTCTTGCTGAGGAAAATACACGAACAGGAGGATCGGCTATCTGCGTACACTGCATGGTTGCAGTAAGGAGTGGACAGTGGAAAGTGAATGACGACACAGGTCGTCATGCACAAACATGAAAGGGAGGTCGAAAAATATACTTAATTCATTTTATTTTGTTCGATATAACTATGCATTTGATGAGGCTAATGAGAATGATCGATTACTATTCTATCTCGTGGTGTTTGGTGTGTTTTCTTGTCGACTTCAGCGGCAGGTCGAAGTGTTCGATCAGTTCGAAAGGGAAAAATCCACCATGACTAAGGCCTCCGGGCTAGGTGGTCGCATGTATCGACCACTCCTTCGAGGGTGGGCATGTGTTCAAAGACAAAAAAATCCACCATGACTAAGGCCTCTGGGTTGGGTGGTCGCATGTATCGACCACTCCTTCGAGGATGGGCATGTGTTTGAAGACAAAAAATCCACCATGACTAAGGCCTCCGGGCTGGGTGGTCGCATGTATCGACCACTCCTTCGAGGGTGGGCATGTGTTCGAAGACAAAAAAATCCACCATGACTAAGGTCTCCGGGCTGGGTGGTCGCATATATCGACCACTCCTTCGAGGGTGGGCATGTGTTCGAAGACAAAAATCCACCATGACTAAGGCCCCTGGGCTGGGTGGTCGATCCTAATGTTGGGTCGTTGAAGATATGGGGCTTATTGGGGACCTCAAAAGCAGGTCGAGGATCTTTACATGGTTTTGATTTTGTCGAATTCATTTTTCGACTTCAAGGGAAGGTAAATTAGATTCACTACGGATATAGCTCGAGCAGACCTCGGTGGTAGGTCGACGATCTTTATTTGATTCAGGTTTTGTTGGATTTGGTTTCTCTGAGCTCAATGACAGGTTGATAGTATTCATGATGGCTCGAGCAGGTTGATGATTCCTTATTTCATTCTGATTTTGTCGAATTTATTTTCAGAGCTCAGTGGCAGGTCGAGATGGTACTCGTTATTGTTCGAGCAGGTTTATGGATTTATTGGATTTGGTTTCGTTGTATTTGTGCTTTTAATCCCAGTGGGGGGAGTTTATTGGGGATAGTCTGAGCAGATGGAGGGTTTTATGTGGTTTGGTTATGCTATATTTGTGATTTCGATCTCAGTGGCAGGTCGATCAAATGCGTTACCGGATATGTTGAGCAATGGAAGGTCAATCAAACTCGTTATGGATAGTTCGAGCAGTGTGGAAAATAGAGGAGGCTCATTTCGAGCAAACTCAAGGATTCATTACAGATAGATCGAGCAGACCTCGGTGGTAGATCGATGGTATTCATTAATGCACGAGCAGGTTGATTGCATTTTATCTTGGTTTTGTCGAATTGATTTTTTGACTTTAAAGGAAGGGAGATGGGATTCATTCCGTCACGAGCAGTAATATATAACAGACTTGAATTTTAACTTTTGAACTGAGGGGCGATAGGACGATGTGGTATAAGAGAGCTCAAACATGGTGATCGCTACACAACAGACGTAAATTCAAATTTTCAAATTCAAGACTTCAGGGAGTGGTCATTAAGTTCTTGTTTTTCGATTCTTGATTCTCGGCGTTCGGCCTCAGAGGCAGGTCTCTCGATTCTTGATTCTCGGCGTTCGACCTCAGAGGCAGGTCTCTTGATTCTCGGTTCTCGGCTTTCGACCTCAGAGGCAGGTCTCTCGATTCTCGATTCTCGGCGTTAGACCTCAGAGACAAGTCTCTCTATTCTCGACTTTCGACCTAGACGGTCTTTCGATTCTCGGTGTTCGACCCCAGTGGTGGGTCACTCGATTTTTTATATTAGTAGTCATTCGGAGTCTCGATGCTCACTTGAAGGATTGATAACTATTTGGTGGTCGAGGATTTATTCAAATGGTAACCTCGGTGGCAGGTCGACGGAAACAATCCGAAGAGAAATTTTCACTCTTGGATCGAGTCATGCTTACTCGACCAGAGTGGGGGGACTAGATGATATATGATATTTTACTGGACCCGTTTTAAGGGACAAAGCGGATACATATTGGAGGATAAGCCCACGAAGACATCTAAGCCCAACGATAGGGGTCAAGCCCAACTTGGGCAAAAAAGGTACACTCCCCCTATAAAAGGGGGCCAAGGTACCTCATTCTCTCATTCTCTACTCATATGATAACTACACTTTCTCTCTCTTGATGGAGCACTGACTTAGGCATCGGAGGCCCGACGCCGGGGCCACCCCCGGCGTTGGGTTTTTGCAGGTACGGAGGTCGGTCGAGTTGAAGGAGCTCGGGTGAAATCTATTTCACTTCATGGTGCGTTGCTGCCGCTATGTGCGGACAGCTCGGCCACGACCGGCCCTTGCCGGCCGTCTGGCGACTTCTCTCGACCGAATCAACATAAAACAATATAATATAACATGACATGACCATACATGCAAACTTTACTCAAAATTACAACTTATTGCTCGATGAACTCAACTGGCGTCGAGGCGTGCGCACCGTGCGCCCGTGTTCGGCGTTAAGCCACTCCCTCGACTAAACGTGAAATTCTCTCGACCAACAAGACTTAACTGATCATAAAATGACCTAAAATGAGCAATTTAATATGAATTACTCTAACAAACATGATTACAATGAAAGATGGCATGATACGGTGTGTAATGGCCCGTGGGCGTGCGCTACATGCGCTGCCGACTTCCTTAGGCAAATTCATGGACAAAACATCAACTTATCTTGACCTATCTTCCTAGAATGAACATATAATGACATAACATGATCAAATAGACATGAACTGCTCGGGAGTTTTCAGGTAAAAATGAACGTTACTCGGTCACCACCAAATACGGCTTAAACCGAGCACTACTTAGCATTTCGCTTGAATTTAGGAACATGGTTGAACATGATGATCCCAAATGATCTTATTTAACATGAAAAGAGGATAAAAAGGTTGTTACCTCTTCAAGCTTCCGATGAACGGCACAAGACGTGCGTGTTTCCCTCGTCCCGTGCGTGCGTGTGTGTGTTCTTGTCTTAATCTCTCTTAACCTCCCTCAATTAGTGCTAATTATAAATTAATTTATCTCTAAGCTTGCTGAGAAGAGATAATAGACATAAGGTAAAATTTCTCCTTCCCTATAAATAAAAACCGTAGCCAATTGTGAAGAAAAATTCTTTGGCCAATGGCATTGCTACACTTGCCATGAGTTTAGATGGGTAGGTGTACAATTTTGTGCTTAGTCATCACTTGGAGAATGAAGGAAAAGCCACCTCATGCTTACTAAAAGAATGATGTTCACGTGAAAAGTTGTTCTCACTTTCGGTAATCTGAATGCATAAGCACGGCTTAAGTGCTACTTAAAATCAATTAAGGCTAACTAACATAGTCACTTATTTTGTCTTGGACGTACACCATTCAATCTTGATGTCTTGGCTTAAAGAACTATATTAGGCCACATAAATTATAATTGGCGTGCACTATAGCCAATTATATACCATTACTTGAAAATACTAAGTGATTAATACATGATCAAGCATGGCTAGGCTCGGTAATATTTTATCAAGCGATTAGACATGAATTACTTATCGGATTTTATTCCGAACATAAACGTAACATTCGAAAATTAATTCAAATATTCTTGACTTGGACGATTAATCCGAATATTGACATTTTGAATAATTCGTCAACTTAACTTATTAATACTGAACTCATTAATTAATTAAATGAATCAGAATTAAATCTGAAAATTCATTCGGTTATTGGAACAATTAAACCGAATACATTTTCGACTAATAGTTGAACTTTAACTGAAACGGAATAATTTAGACCTGAACATAAATATTTATTAACAAAGGCTAGCTTAAAATTAAAAGCTAGTATTTTCTTTTATTAATAAAACTCGGCGCGTTACAGCCGACCTCGTGATCATCTAATAAAGCTGTGATTAAATCATATCTCTCCTTTATTTCCAGTCCTACATTTTCAATATTTCAATTTTAACCGTTGACCGAAAGCGCTCGTCAACAACAACCATATTTTCAAAAGTCCTCACATGCCTCCACAGGTCAGGCGACCCGTCATACACCAAATTAGTCTCTCTAAAATTATTTGGCAAAGGGGCCGCGAGAATCTCCCTCGAGAAATGATGTCCTTGAGCTCTCCTCTTCAGCCTCCCCTCGACTTTGTCCTGCAACTGGCGCAACTGCTCTGCATTCTCTCTCTCGCACAATCTCTCCCACCTCCTCCATCTCCATAGCTGGAAACATCCTCATCCTGACTTCCACCTTCGTGGTCGGCGCAGTTATGGCATGAGACGTGTGGGTCGTGACTTGCTGCACTGCCGCGGTCGCCACCATCCTCTGCATCTCCTCCATGGTCATCGCCACCATCTGTTGACTGGGGTTCTGACCACTCGCCAGTGGTGGCGCTCTTCCTTGCCCCGCGGTTCCTCCTGGTTGCGCCACCACTGGGTTCTGGAGCAGCGGCGGTGGCATCGCCACCGCGGCTGCTGCGCGAGCCTCCTGGACACGACTGGAGCTCGCATCTCCTTCGGGCACCGTCGTCGATACTCCTACACCTTGAAGGACATACGTAGGAGTGACCGGCGTTTGCGAAAGGATAGAGAAACCCGAAGGAGAGCCCTGCCCAATCGGCCTGGTCGTCGTCCAAGTGTATCGAATGTTGACTGCAAGTTGGTTCCAGGAATTCCGTCCGCCATAGCTGAGCTGTAAACACAACTTCTCGAACAAAAGTCCCACAGATGGCGGCAATAATGCAACTATGAGCGTCCTGGCCCGGTTTGGGATAGATCAATTCTCTTCCTCACCTGTAGAACGCCGGAAACCTACAAATAACTATCATACCGGGGGTTATGTCCGGTGAAGAGCCTCCGATGATTAAGTCAGTATGTGTATGAGTATACTGAAGAGAGTAATGGAAAAATTGTGTTAAGGAAGAAAGGCTCACCCCCTTTATATAGGGGTGAAATACCTGACCTAGGGCTGCCCGGATCCGATGAACTGGCTGTCCGAGCTGCCCGTCCGTACTCTGACACACCGCACGCATGTCAGAGGTGGCGCTGAGAGTTATCAGAGGTGGTTATCGCTATCAACCAATACGTTCTCGACACGTGTCCTCTGCACATGGGGTAAATATTCTTCTGACATTCCGTTAGAGGCTCTTTCACGCGCCTGTAACTAGGCCGATCCATGAAGTGTTGAGTCCGCGAAGTGGTCGACCTGTTGAGGTCGACTAAGCTGCTCGACTGGTCGACTAATCGATCTTCCCGCTACTTGGTTCGGCTTCTTCACGGTATAGTCTCTTAGACCGGTTCAACAGACCGGTTTAGCCTGGTGGGCTTCAACAATGCTAGAATGCTATGTATAAAAATTGCTAGAGCATGAAAATTATTTTTTATTAAGAACAATTTATTAAAAATTTGGCATGGTGTTTTATGAAATAAAATATCATTTATTGTCATATTTCATTGAGATTGTCATTATTTAACATAAACTCATAAATGTAGTTCTTCAATTGATTTGTTACATACTTTTTTTTAACATTTAGAAAACAATTTTTTCTCATCTACTAAAGTCTTATTTAGAAAAAATAATATACTTTATTGTAAATACTAATAGGAATTTTGTTTGACCAAACAATAAATAAAAGAAAAAATGACAGGTTTACGAGTTAGAATAAGATCATTCACACATATATAATTTGTTGGTTTATTCTAAAATAAATTTGAGAAAAATAAGTGTATCATAAACTAAATATTTAAATTTGAGAAAAATAAATGTATCATAAACTAAATATGAGCTAAAATATTTTTTTACTATTATATATTTAGAATAAAAAAAAAAAATTAAGACCGAGCTACAGCTCGAAAAAGCATAACCTCGACTACACCCCAGGACTTTAGTGAATCCAATAAGTGTTATTCACTTATTTGTACATTAGGTGTATGTTTTTTATTGTTTATCGTTTGTTAGTCCAACTTGTCTGTCTTTTGTTTATTTTATAGAGTTTTCTTCTTCTTTATGGAGTTCTGTTTTGTTTTTGCAGTTGTTTTTTGAATGGAGTTGTATCTCTAGAATTATCTGTTTGTCATCTTTTTAATCTTTTTTTTTTTTTAGTTTTTTAGTTATATAAGTGTTTGCCATTAAAAAAAAAAAAAAACTGCCGTCATCTTGTATGTAGTGGATTTGTTTAGGTCTATTAAACCGAGTATTACGAACGAAATAGCCTTAAATATGTAGTTAGAGAGAGCAGGGAGGTAGGGTTTTCAAAAAGGGTTGTGCGGCTAGGCTTTCTTCTTCCGCCATGGGTTTAATCCTCAAAAGAACCACCAATCTTGTGGCCAACGCCAAATACAAAATTAAAAGATTCATCTCGGTAAGTTACTCGTCTTCTTCGATTGTCCGCGATGTTCCGCCGGCCACCGGCGGTATTGCCCTGCCACATGCGTTGTGGTATCCGCCAGATCTGAAGCGTTGCGCCAACATCAGCAGCAACAGTCTCATGCTCGCGGTGGAGCATTTGTGCCGCAGCGGAACGCGTCATTACTCTGTAATCTCAACCGAAGGCGGCTCGTTCAAAGTAGTACAAGACACTCCCTCTAACTTCTCTATTCTACTCAGAGCTACAGAGTACGATGCTTTGTATGCGAAAGGCAATTATGATATCCTAGCGAGTTGCAACAAATGGATATTGTTGAAATGTAACAGGGTACTACATGGAGATCCATATGAGGTCCTGTGGAACCCTACGACCAACGAGATGAGACCCCTTCCTTTCTTTGCTTGGCCGCCGCTCTATCGTGGTTTCATACATTTGGAAGTCAATTGGAATTGTGACAGCATAGGGTTTGATCCTGTATCTGAGGACTATAAGGTGGTCCGATATGGCCTTTCGACAGACCCTTGCGCAGAGGTGCAGGAGGAAGCCCAAGTCCACGCTGCGTTGTTCTCTCTCGAAACTGGTTCTTGGAAGAGAATTCCGTATCCTTATCGTCCCTACATGAGACCCTTTACATGCACTTGTGTTCATATAAATGGCATTTCCTATTGGATAGCTTGGAATGTCGGGGTCCCGGCCCGTCTCAATTCCGCTATTGTTTCATTCGACTTTACTAATGAGAATTTTCCGGATCTTATCCCACTCCCCGAGAGCGATAGACTCATTCACATCTCTTGTGTTGACATTGTTGAGTTTCGTGGGTCGCTTGCCGCTATTGTATCTAAGTACCAGGATAGTGATGAATCTGTTGTAAAGGAACCTTTTGAATTCGAGATTTGGGTATGGAATGGCGGCTGGTCTTTGGATTCTACATGCACTGTCCCTCTTCTTGATGATGATGTTTGTGTTGATCGTGTATTGGGCCTCTACATGAATGATAAAGCTCTGTTTTTGGGCTCCAATGGTTCCCTACTGCTTTACGATTGTCACACCCAGGTGTTGAAGGATCTCGGCATCCGTGACGAAGTACGTTATGGTATGATGGTTTATCCTTATGTCCAGAGCACATAAAAGAGAGCTCCTTTTCAGTTGATTCTTATGTTGAAATAGAACAGAGCTGCTGATATAGCGTATGTTATGGTGGCGTATTTCTTTGTTTTCTGGCTTTGTTGTCTGAATTTTATCTACTATGCAATGCTCCTTTTGCATGTTGTTGGACGTACCATGTTTTAATTGTGATATCTTTCAGTGCATTGGTGGTATCAATCTTTGTTTGCTTATTGATCCGCCTTTATTTTACATTTGCTATGTATGCGTCCGGAATTTCTTCTTCAAATAGTGCATTCATCTTTTCAATCTACATTAAACAGGAAGCATCCTTTCAGGAGCAGCACAACTCTACTTGTGTGAAACCACAACACTAAACAAATTACATAATACTATTCCAATCCATTTTACTTTTTTCTCTTGCAATTTCTGGTATTGGATCTCTTTTCATAAGATGCTTTAACAAAGGGACTAGCCGAATATGATAATATAGACATGGAATAGGATGGAGGTATCGCTAGTTTCAGGAAAAAAAAAAAGAAAACGGTTGACTCTTTTTTTTTCCTGATCGGTTAAAGAACAACTATCGACTCTTTCAGTCAAAGTAGCTGAATCTCGACATTTGTTTGTACCCGGCTTGATGACCGTAGGCAAGGATCAGAATCAGAATAGGCAAAAAGACATTGCTAGTAGTGAGCAAGGTTATTGAGCCCTCCAGCTAAGCACTTGATGTAAGTTAATGAAATAAATTTTCTAAAGCATGTTTTTTTTGTGGATAAGGGCCGTGAGGAATTAGGTAAATTGTTTATGGCTTCAAGTAGTACAAAAAAGACCCAAGAGTGTTGTGATAGAAGCTGGTGAAGAATCACAGTCTTGGGAAAACGAAAGCTGCAGGTGTTTGTAGTATTTTTGGGCATGTGGTAACCGAGCTACCCGACTCGGGTCGTTCTCAAAGGAAGGCTCTTCGGAGCTTCGTTCACTATCTAGTCGTCAAAATCACACAATCGAAAAGGTCCTAAACATTCTACTCGCAAATTGAGGGGGTTTGAATTAAACACTACTCGCAATTAGAAATCGAAAGCAAATGAAAACTTAAAAACAAAGATGAGAGCTTTAGGTCAACTGGGGTCTCTATCACTCAAACCAACACACAAAGAACCGAGGGACATCAACATTGCCAAGTGATCCTAGGTCATTAAATTGAGCTTTCTACTAAATGACTACACTTTTAAAAAAAGTCGCAATCTTTAAACAAGATAAACACAAACTAATCCCTAACACACGTTGACGAGCTACAAGAATCGAACATTCCTCCGATCAACAAGCAAAACCACATTTACCTTGAAACACATCATAAGCAAAAGAGGGCAAATTCGAAGTAATGAGGATTCAAGCTAATTACCCACTCTCCTAATGCATGCGTGAAGAACACCGGATGGAAAAGTTCGAAACTTGAAATAAAATGATGTCGCCGGAAACTTGCCAGAAAATATGAGTAAAGAGCCCCTAACCTAAGCATAAAAAGGAAAAAGAGAAATAGAGTGAATTTTCCCAACTTAAAAGTTGGGAAATGAGAGTTGTTCTAAAAAATACAAAGCAAGATGTCTTTATATAGCTACATCACAAAACACACACTAAAACACGCACATTAAAAACAGCACTCTCGACCTAGCCATAAAACTCGCGAGCACGCGAGTAGGGGCGCGGACAGGTGCGGCACTCTCGTGGTCGCGGCGAGATTCGCGAGGTCGCGGGCGGGCGGGCAGCAAGTTTGCGGAGCACGGGTAGAACTTTCGATCTCGCGCCTAGTTTCGCGAGCGCGCGGGCGGCATATGTACTCTCGAGCTCGCGACAGCGTCCGCCAGGTCGCGGCGTGCACAGGGCGATGAGCAGCGGCACTCTCGACCTCGCCGTTGTTTCCGCGAGCACGCGAGCCGCTTGAGTGAGTATACAGCAGCACTCTCGAGCTCGCTATGATTTCCGCGAGCACGCGACTGGCAGACGGCGTGCGTGCATGCAGGCATGGGCGTGCGTGCGTGCGGGTATGGGCGTGCGCGAGCGTGCGAGCTTGATTCTTCATTTCGCTCTATCTTCTCGCACCGAACTCCGATTTGCTCGAAACTTGGACCAAAATTCTTGTCCTTGAATGCTCTTCCTACGGAAATGGTTTGGTTGGAATTTCCAGATTGGATGGTTTGGTCGGCTCGGACGGTTCGTCTCCTCGTGCGTGATGAAATGGACCTAATCACACCAAAAACAAAGAGACAACGCGTAAAAATACGAACAAGCTATACAAGAGCAAGAATATACAAAACACAACAAAATGGACCGGTCGAGCCTAAAAACGGACCTAGAAACCACAAAATAAAACACATAAAACACAAGAAAATAAGGACAAAAACACAACAAACAACTCCCCCACACTTAAATCTTTGCTTGTCCTCAAGCAAACAAAACAACAAGTAGTGTTGAAAGGAGAGATCGAGCGGTCCAAGATCAACAAACATGCATTATGTACTCTCCTAATCACTCGGTTATTTACAAAATAAAACTCAAACTCGAGAGCACGGTTCCCACATGTGAATCCAACAAAACAAAAACAAGTCCCAAGTTATTCAATCATGATTTACTCAATGCAAACTTCCTTCTACAATAAACACGTGCAAAAAGCTCAAAACGGTCTACTCAATGTATAGGATAATAAAATCGAGAACCATAAGCCAACCCCCATTTTTCTTTTCATTTTTTTCCATTATTATTATTATCTTTTTTAATGAGTCATTTTTTCCAAATGGAAGCCGTTAGGACGATTATTACCTAGGTTTAACCTCGGGGGTTATTCCCGAGTCGCCTAGGCCGGTTTCCCATGCTCATTGGCCCGATCTATCTAGAAGATTAACCGTGCCAAGAGGAGCCTAATCCTTTCGACTCCCACGAACTCATTTCGTGAGATTCTCTTTCCAAACGAGGTTTCCGGACGAGATTCCCTAGGTTTAACCTCGAGGAGTTTCCTCGAGTTTCCTAGACCGGTTTCCCGGGCTCATTATCCCAAACCACTAAGTGGCTCGGAATAAGAGGAGCCTAATCCATACTTCCTCGCGAACTCACTTTTTTTTTAGGGGGTGGCACACTAAGGTACATCACGAATACAATCATAATCATCAAAACTCAATCACGACGTACACAAAGTGTATAGCATAACACGTATAATCAACAATCGAACATAAGGCAAGCATGATCAAGATCCTCACTCAAGAACGAACAAAGGACAAGAAAGTCTCGAGAATTCACATGCAAGTTCCAATGCTAACAAATAATCATTTCATTTTATAAAAATCGTCAAAATCATTGAGTGTATAAAGCATGAGAGTTAATAATGAACACAAACGACAATCCAATCTAGCCACTTAGTCATTCCGAGCAATTGGACTCACATCAATTCTCATATGGGGAAATCGACACAAAACACACAAAAACAAACAAAATCGGTCCACGACACAACTAAACGAAAAGAAACTACGCCTAAAGCATGCATAATCACGCAAACCCCTCCCCCACACTTAAAACAAAGCAATGCCCTAATTGCTTGACCCAAAAAAGCATAGGAAAGAGCACGTAATCACACAAGCTCATGCGAGAAAATAAAAATAAAAACAAAACGAACTAGACAAACGAGAAAAAGAAAAGAAACACATAATCATATAAAAAGAAAGAGAAAGGGAAAATAGGAAAAAGAAAAGAAAGCGCGTACTCTACACGGTATGGCCATCACCGTGTGTCTAATAGTGTTCGTCCGGTAAGGAGAGAGAAAGAATATAATGTGTGTCCCTCGAGCTCGGATTGAAACATCCAATCGGATCAACATGAAGCACGGACGGACCATGAACCAAACGGACGAATGTAAACAATAATAGCATGAGAGAGACCTCGTGTATGCGTCTCGGAGAGATAAGGGATGTGAAAGCATGAACTCGACGTAGACACATGATACAATGAATGTCCAAAAATTGGGCCTCGGTCCAAGTTCGATCCTCCCCCACACTTACTTCCGGCCAAATCCTCGGTTTTGTCGTCTTTAACGATTCCCGGCACTTGCCGAAAAATTTTCAACCCTACAATCCATAGATCCGAAAACAATGCACAAAATGTGGCACGCCCGGCAAGGCATGCCGCTCAATCACGAGCCAACTCCAACACCCACACGACTACTCCGGCAAGAGTAGCATTCCCAAGATCAACACTCACAAGACAAGTCAAGGTCAAGCCGGTGTACCTTGGGTGTAGACGAGACAGATCGGTTGCGAAGGTCGGAAATAGAAGAACATACCAAGTAGAAAGCCTTGGTGGCCGGAAAAATTAACCGATTATGCGGAATCGGTCGTAAAGAACATGCAAATCTCGAAAAACGGTCACCGGAAGCTTCACGGGTGTCCGCTCGCCGGAAAATATGGTCGCCAGAAAAGTTCACCGGATTCCAGCGAAGGTGGTCAGAAACGGAGCCCCCCGGCTAGAGGAGTCCAGGAGTGGTCTCGAATTTTTGAAACTCCAAGTGAGTAGGCCGGAATCTAGGATTGAAGGTCGAAAAAACATGTAGATCTACGAGCTTTTGCTGGAAAATCAGAAGTCTTCTCGCCGGAATTTGTCGTTGACGTTCGGATATGTTGTTGGCGTCGACGAAAGCTTCGCGTTGATATAAAATTCGGCACGATCGGAGAAAGTTGGCCGGAAAAGGTGGCGGCAGGCGGTGGTGCACGGCGGCGGGCGGCG
>CACSLK010006441.1:6459633-6470204 GCA_902706635.1 Striga hermonthica
AATAACAAGTGTAATATCCACTAAAGCAAAGCTTAAGTATATAACACCAACACGCCCGACGCGCACGACGCCCGTGACAAGCCCGCTGCCATTCGACGACCGAGACCTAGCCACCGTCCGTTTGTGACCCGTTTGACGTGTTGATTAGAATCAACTAAAGGCCAAACCTATCTGCCCATTAGGTTGTGGTGTTCAGACGAACTTCACCAACGGTACTCTACATCGTCTCAGAGTCGGCAAAAATTTTAAAAGGTGAACGTCCATATCCTAACTATAGATTCCGCTGCGTTAGGATTTATTTCGATAAAGTTCAATACTGTGCATGTTGTTTGACGTTCCTATCAGAACCCAACATACACACCATCTGCATGATAAAGTGGCACTCACCGGACCCGGGATGGATCAAAATCAATACGGACGGGGCTTATAATCGCATCACGGGCCATAGTAGTGCTGGGGGCTGATTCTTAATGAGTCGGGTGAGTGGATTGTTTGCTTTTTAATGAATATTTGATTTGGAACTATTGTGGGAGCCGAGCTGTGGGGCCTATTCCAAGGATTACAGTTGGCCTGGGACTTGGGTACCGACAGATTGTAGCGGAGATGGATAGCCAGTGTGTGCCGGAGATGGTTCTTAGCACTCATTCCCATTTTGGTGCCCACGAGTCACTTGTCCGAGCCATTCAGAGCGTACTCCACAGAGATTGGAGTGTCTGTCTCCAACATGTGCATCGAGAAGCCAACTTTACGGCCGACCATTTGGCGGCACTTGCGGCATCATCCACATTAGGGTTACAAAGGTTATCTTCACCCCCAATGGTTTGGATGCATGGATTGAACATGATCTGAAGAGCGTGGCTCTCCCTCATCATACTTTAATCTTTTAGACCTCAGGCGATAAGCCTCCATCTTTGTACCAAAAAAAAAAAAAAATAACATTATTTCTGCCACCCCACGTCCTATGGCTATGGCGACATCATTTATTTCTTCGTATGTAGAAGTACCCAAAAAATTTGCTCACCTTGCGTGTGCCTTCGTGATTGATTTGAGTTCCGTAGATTGGGCGAAAAGGCGAAACTTAATTATTAAGCAAGAGTAGATTTTGTATCTCCCTCTTTCCAAACCTATTTTCCTTATCAATTTTACCCAATTTTCTCTAAATTTACAACCTTACAAAATCAGTGAGTCTGTGACGGCGGCGAAGATCCACAGACCATGTGCGTGAGCAGAAATAACTGGCGACTTCAGGCATGTGGCAATCGGCCTATCTTCAGCTTCAGATGCCACAAACTTCGAAGCCCGTAAAACGGCATCGAACAACAGAAATCGTTGTGCCAGAGCCAGTTAGACCCAACAAAAAGGAAAATAACGAAGAATCTAAGATAAGGAGGAGTCTTTGCCAAAGCAAAGAAAAAACCAAAAAAAAAAAGTAAGTTGCAATATGATCAATTTTCCTTGTTTTTCCCTAAATTGTACTGAAATGTTGAAGGAACAAAAGGGGAAACCAGGTTGTTGAAGAGAATATTGTGGTTGGGAAAAATGGTCATTCTTATTTCATATCTATATTTTCCATCTTCAGTGTAAAATTTGAAATTGTGTGTTTTTTTTTTTTTTTTGGGTGGACGGTTTTGCAGGTGGATCTGGTCAGAGATGCTTGGACGGCGGAGGATCTGAGAACGGTGTGCGCCGGCGGCAGGACCAGGAGCTACAAGTGGAGGGTCTCGCAGGTGGTTGGTCGAGAAGAACCATATTCTAGAGCAGAGATTACATTTTATTGGTATTCTGTCCAATGTTTTTTATTCTACATGTGTTACTTGTTTTCATCAATGGTTTCCCATGAAATGTGTTTAGTTTAACCACATGAAGTATATATTTAGTATTTTCCATTCCAAGCGTGCATATTTCAAAATCGTTGTTGCTAATTGAAATTTCCTCAATCAGTTTTTGCTTATTTTGGGTTGAATCTCCGATGATCATCGCCTCTTAAATCTTCTCCAACAATGCCGCCTCCGGATGTTCTTGTTCCTCAGACCACCAACACTTTGACACGACAAAAAATAAAAAGTAAGAAAAAAAATTGAAGTACTTTCGCCTTCAATTCTATGTGCATGGTTACGAGGAATGTTGGCGGATAGTCGTGTACGAAAATAGTTTGATGTTCAGCTTGTGGTCTTTATGGGATGAATTTAATTATGGGTAGTGATCATTATTCCCTCTGTTCTTGTTTAATGTCCTACTTGACATATCAATATCCCACAAATCCTCAATTAACTCAATAATCAACTTAATCGTGTTTGTATTTTTGTCTTTCTCGAGCAGTGAGTATGACGAATTGGCTGGAGTGGAGCAACAACTGGTTGGGTTCTCGCCTTTTATGGAATTTATTATTGCTTCTTCTTACCATCAATCCTATCCATTTTATTCATTAATTCACGTTTTTCTTTACTTGAATATCTTTAAGAAATAATCAATCTGAAACTAAGTCACAATAATAGTTATCATATATATTACCTTTAATGATTTTTAGTCATGTTTGATTTGGTCTTCCCCATCAGCTATGTGGTTAATATCTTGTGTGTTTTATATTGTACCTGTTGAGGGCTTAATATTTGAAGCAAAAGATTGTCGCTGCTCTAATTTTGTCTTTGACTGGTTTCTTGAGACTATTTCTTTAATACCTTACATGTTTCCACCGCCCACGAGCGCGGTTAGCTGATCATAATCGCTGCCTCCGGTTTGGGGTCTGTGAGTCGAGAGATGGTTGAGGTGAAAAAAAAAAGTAAGGGAAGGGGTTTGCCTGCATATAAAAAATTGAGTCAAAAAATTGTGTCATCAGTACTTTGCATGCTAAGAAGTGTTTAATTATCTTTCTTTATTTAAAGTCTTCAACAATTTATCATAATTGTAAGCAAGTTCTGCCCGTACCTGTAGGATTGCTTTATTTTGTTTTGCGATACTTTTTTCGTAGTCTAAAAAGGATTATGGTAACGCTAATGTTTGTTACTTCTTTAAAAAGTGTTTAGCGAACAAACTAGGTTGTTGTTATCCAGTGCTGCTTTTGTCCATCTGAAGAAAGGTGATGTCATTAAGCACCCTTGAAATCTGTCTCCTGCGAGCCAAAAGATTTTTCTCTTTGCCCTGCAGGTAAGTTTCTTAAGCTCTTTTTTGAAGGTTGCTGAGAATTCTGCGTAGGTGTTTTTTCTTTTCTTGTATCTCGATTGCATCTGAGTGTTTCATGTCTTTTTTTGGAGAACATTATCAGCAAATGCTTGCACAGGATTTAGCTCACCATTTTGGAGTTGTGGTGCTGTTGTTGGACGTGAAAGATTTTTATTTGAAGGTAGGTTGAGAAGTAATATAGATTCTTTATTCGGTTGGCTTTTTAAACAGGCTTTTAATGTTTATTGGAGGTGTTTGTTTAAACAGATTCAGGTATGGATTTAAATAAGAAACTTTAAGTTCAATACCCATTTGTGCGGAGGTGTTTTTTTAAACAGATTCAGGTATTGTATTTAAATATGAAACAGTAAGTTCAATACCCTTTGCACAAATTGCGAATTATGTGGAATTATTTTTGCTAGAAACATATCATTTACAATCTTTTAAAAGGTCTATATCTGAATCTGAATCAACACTGGGTCGAATTTATTAATTCTATGGATTGTATACTTCAACCTAAGGAAGAAAGTAATGGTATATCCAAGGATGCAGCATGCAATTGTTTTTCTCTTCTCTAATTGTGACGAGATATGTATTATAGTATTATGGAATAATCAATTTGTTTGTTAGTATATACAAAGGTAGAGTATAAGGTCATATATTTGGGGGATATTGTTTGTATAACTAAGCAATTTACGGATTTAGATGGCCCTGAATGTATTATTTATACATATTCACGAATTCTATTAACTAAGCAATCAAAACACCATATGAATGGCACCATGACACGCCATATTCAATCAAAATGACACTTTTTTTTCGCATATTAAGAAAATGCTAATCACCCTTTACAGTCACTTAAGCGAGACTCCAACTGTAAAACCTTTGCACCTATATATATATTTATGTATTTTTTTTTCCCCCTTTTGGTTCTTGAAAAATCTGTTATCTGGATTGGTGTGTGCGCATATTAACACATCATGAATGTTTAATGTTTGTGTATAGTTGTTCACTTTGTTTGTCACAGTAGATGAGTGTGGAATGTTGAAATGTTCTGATAATCCCAGACCATTACCAATTCCCTCCCTCACGTATAATATGTATAAACCAATTGATGATTGTTTAGTTAATCTTGAGTGTTAATTTCTGGTTATTTTGAGCATCAAGGGATGAAATATAACTATTTGTTGCTGAAGAGGAAGAGATGATTTATGGGTCAGGCAATAAATGATATATTGGATTGTTTACAGAAATGGTGGTATGGTCTCAGACAAAAGCCCATGGGATAACACATAAATTATGAAGGTGTAACTATAGAACTATCAATTTCCTCATGCATCTATGTTTCTGTTTTATCTATTAGTATCACAGTTACTGTCTCACATGAGTTAAGTGACACTTCCAAATTGAGATTGACCTTTTTCGTTTGTTAGATGGATCAAAATGGAGAACACAAATGCTCGAACAAAATGGCCATTTAATATTGGGATAAGAAAGACAATTTTTAAGGATGAGTTTATCTTTCTGATTATATTTGTAAGGTGTCAAGGTTTTGATGCTTTTTGTGATCGGTCGTTATCTTATCATGTTGTGGGACTACTGTGCTGGATTCGTTTAAAAGCATTTCAAGCTACTTTTAGAAATGCTAGCAAATGTATACATGTTTCTTCTTCGAGTTCGACAAATGTATGTACAATGTTGGACACATTTTCAACAATTTTTAGGTGGGAAAAAAAGTATTATTTCATAATAAGACTAAACTAGGATATGTTGTACTTGCACCACCACTAATTATATTATAGCTTTGTTTAGTTCCTTATATATTGTTATTAAATTATTTGAAACTGCATTTATAAATGACATAAAAAAATAGGTAGGTGTATTTTTTAATTTTCACAAATATTCATTGTAATTATCGACTGGACTAGGCCCAACTATGTGTGCACAACATCGAGCCAATTAGTATATATATAGGCATATACATATATAACATAAACCAAAAATTATCCTAAGACGTCGAAGAAAATAGAATATACTTCACATACCTCTCATGACACAAAATAATTTAAGGCATATAGATTAGTACACAAAACAATTAAGGCATAAAAATTACACAAATGATCACTTAATTAATTACACAAATAATTACAATCATATGATTAAAATAAGCAATTAAATCATCAAATTTACGCCTTGGTCCTCTCTTTCGAAACCCTCCGCCCAAACCTCTCGAATCTCGTCGGCCAAATTCCTTTCCGGTTGCAAATTAGCTCGGCCAGGGGTCGTCCTTGACCGCCTGGCCCGTTCCCGGTGTATCGCTCGCCCGATTTAGCCATGAATCGCGGGGTGCGATGGTCCGTTCGGCGGTCATAGCTTGGGTCTCGATGGGTCGGCGTTTTTTCCGGGCGGCTTTCGGAGGTCGATTGGAGGCGACTTCTTCGATTGACGGAGGTGCGCTTGTAATGCCCCGTTTATTTGTAAAATATTTGGGAATTTTTTAAATTATTATTGCTTTTATTATTAGTATTATTATTATAATTATTTGCCTAAATGTCATTAAATGTCTAAATGTTATTATTATTATTATTAATTGTCTAATTGTTAGTTGCTTATTAAATATAAATAAATATTGTGTGTAATGTGTACACACACACACACACACACACACACACACACACACACATATATATATATATATGTAATCTGGTTTTATTTATTTATTTTGCGTCGTATTTCATTAAATCTAATCGAACGAAAATTCCTGGTATCGCCTTGTCTTCCTTCCAACCCAATTTGTATTAGTTCTCTAGCCCAATTTTTTCATTAAACCCCATTTGGCCAAAATTGAGTTAATATTTTTATATTTGGGCCCAAAATTCTTTTGAATAATTACTTTGGCCCATTGAGTAATTAATTAATTGGCCCATGGAATGATCATATGTATTCTTGAGTAGCACGTGCAATTAGATCAGATAATTTTGTTCCCTGCGAGACCGAGTTTATCGTCATTTCCAACAGATCAAAAATCTTTTGCGATTTTTAAGCTTGCGATCAGCCCCGCACCTGCATAAGACCCGACCAACGCCTTCTTTTCATTTTATCCCTCAGAAATTCATCTCCTTGCTCTCCTCCCTCTGTTCTTTCATCGCAAAATAATAATAATAATAATAAAATTATCGGCCATAGATTCCGGCGACCCTTTCCCGAGCAGCAACCATCTTCCGGCATCGGGTTCAGTAAGAAGTCGGCATCCTATCGCCCTCAGCCACCGATTTCGGAGCATCTGACAGTAGCTGATTGTTGCCCGAATTTACACCTGCAACTCCACCGACCCTCTTGTCCGTCACCGTTCGTCGTAAGGAACCTGACCGTTTGCGAGCAGGTTGTGTCCAATAGCTTTCGAGTCCCGTCGAGGCTCCGTTCGTCCCATCTCGTTCTGACCCGTCTTTCCGTTTTTCGTAGATTCCCGAAGACGGGTAAATTCTTTCGAAACTTTTCAGTTTATTCTTGAGCATTCGTGTTATTTCGCTGAACTTATCATGCTCGCCTATCGATTATCGTTAGTTGTTAAATTTATTATCAGATTGTATTCGTTTAGTTGGCTCATTTGATGTCTTGTGAAATTTCGTGGATTATCGGAACTCTCGTTTATCGTATTAATCGAGTCTCGTTGTCGCTGTGTTGAATTTGTGTGATTTCAGTGTCTCGTTTTGTAGTTTCAAGCCTTGCCGTCGTTGTTGTGTCATTCGTTTGTTTTTGAACTACGTATTGTCGTTTCGACTTTCGACCCTTTAGAACCGACTTTTAATGGTTTTCGAAACTTGGTAAATGTGCTATTTTCGTAGACATTTTATATTCTTGACCCGGTTGCCGTTAGTGATATCATAGTCGGGCTCGAAATTGATCATAGTAGCAGAGCTGTGTTGTCTCTGTTTTCTATTCACAGCCTCCGTAGGTCACCCAAATTCTTTTCAAGTCTCAGGGTTTTCTTTTTGACGATTTTGGTTTCATTTTATGTCACAACAGAACGTGTAGCGCAGGGGTCACTGCGCTCGTTTATGTGAGAGAAGTTTAGCGTTTGAACCTCAACACCCGCATTTCCTTTTTCATCTATTTCCCCAGCATATAGTGCAGCAGATGGCGTGGGCCGTCTAGCCCGTATCAGCCCGCGTCCAACCCAATTTCTCAACACAGATGAAGCCCGCTCTTCAGCCCTGTCCAGCCCGCATGAAGCCCTTGGTGTCTAGCCCAATTTGGTGCATTATTTGGCCCAATTTCGTGGCAGTTTTGCACAGCTCGGCCCAATTCGAATTTTAAGCCACTTTTTGTGTTTCGGAGCCCCTTTTTCGTACCGAATTCAATTTTAATTTTTTTTTCAAATGAGAAAAATTTGGGAAAAATTATTTTAAGTACCGAGACTCCAATTTTTGCACAGTTTGGTGCATTAAGTACCGAGACTCCAATTTTTGCACAGTTTGGTCCAGCCTGCATGAAGCCCTTGGTGTCTAGCCCAATTTGGTGCATTATTTGGCCCAATTTCGTGGCAGTTTTGCACAGCTCGGCCCAATTCGAATTTTAAGCCACTTTTTGTGTTTCGGAGCCCCTTTTTCGTACCGAATTCAATTTTAATTTTTTTTTTCAAATGAGAAAAATTTGGGAAAATTATTTTAAGTACCGAGACTCCAATTTTTGTTCCCCGAGTCCTTCTTTTTCAAAAATGAGAGAGTTCCAAATCCATGAAAAATCCGATTAAAACCCTTTAATCTTAATTTTATTAAGTATGGTTTTTATATTAAATTCGAGTAGTGGGATAGATTATTGATAAATTATCTTGCTTAAATGTAGGTGTTTGAGGAGTCGAGCCTCATTCTACGTACTTGCTTTTGTGTGCAATATTCTACCGCAATTTCCAGGTGGATCTTATTTAAATTGTCTATGCCTTGAACTGTGAATATGTTTACTTACTTGGGTATGATCAAAGTATGAAATGTGTATGTGTAAATTTCGGCATGAGCTGTACCGGCCGTCGAACGTATCCCCGTTGTTATAGAACGTACCCCGAGTGGGTAATCTCCTCTTGTGATGGATGTCCTGCCTAAAACCCTCGGGGTTGGCAGACCTGTCTAATACCCTCAAGACAGTGGATTTCTCGTCTAAAACCCTCGGGGTTGACGGATGACCCTCCTACTTTGGTAACGTTAGAGTTCCCGCGGAGAGACGATACGTGGACAAAATGTAGTCTATTCTGATAGGTGTGCACATGAGGCTGATTATTGATTAGGGATAGGAGATGGGAAATGTGTTGTATATGTTCATACTTGTGACCATACCATATTTACTTTTTGTACTCACTTATTGTAACTGTTCATTGCATAGTGGTGAGCACAACGGATTCTATCTGTGCTCATCCCCACCTGCTCTTCATGGATGCATGTTGAGCCGGCGGCTGCATGGCGGTGAGAGACGAGTGGTGGTCGGTCGTTTGACCGGACCTTATTGTGTAGCTTCCGCTTTGCTACTATATTACAATTATTTTTGTCTTCATGTTGAACTCTGGGTTATTTATGATTTGAGAAATGCGAACACTAGTTTGGAGAGATGCCCCGTTTGCTAATAATCGATTTCAGAACATTGTTTAAAACCTTGTGAGGGTGGTTTCGATTTGACTCTTGATATTTGATGATGTTTAAGTTACTTGCGAGTAATTGATATGTGAAAGTTCGTAATTGTTGATTTTATGTCGAGTAACGCCAAACGATTTACGAAAAGAATTTTGAAAAATTTTCGTTGACTTTTGAAAAGTTCTTGATTTTCGACAAATAAAAATGGGGCGTTACAGCGCTAGTCCGAGGCGGTTCGCCCCCCTTGGGTCCTTTTTGGTGGCTGCAGGTTGGGCTTTTCGGCGGGGCTCTACCATTTTCGGTGGGTTTTTTTGGTTGCCTTCGGTTATTTGTGGTGGTGTCGGGGTGTGGGAGCCGTGGAGTGGAGTGGGATCCCTGGTTTAGTGCCGGTCTGGTGCGACAGTCGGGATTGAGGGCTCGGGCCTTTCATGCTTACCCTTCATCGGCTAGTGGTGTTAGGCGACGGGGGATTAAGTCCTATTGAGCTTGGCTAGTGGGGTTAGGCGAGTTTCGGTGGGACTGGCGTGGTGGCTGTTTGAGTTCTCTCGGTTACACTTGGGCCGATTTGGGATTGTCTTGAGGGTTGAGGGCACCTGCAGTATAGGCGCTCGTGCAGTTTCGGTAGCGATTCTCAGGCTCGAGGCTTTTTTATGTTGGTTGTTCACTGTTGGTTGAGCTTATTTCGATTCGTAGGGGGAGGGCTTCGTGTTTTTGTTTTTGTTTATTTATGGTTATTGTTGATTTTTTTTTGATTTTTCTTGTTGAGTGATCATAGTGTCTTGTTGGTTTGTTCTATGTGTCTTTGGTTTGGGATGTTGGCCCCAGTGTAGCCTGAATGTAGCATTTATTTTCCTGTTGGGAGTTTACACTCAGGTATTACCCTGTTGGGGTCTTTTATTTTTGCGGTTTTGTGTTACCTTGTTGGGGTTTTTATTTTTTTGTTGGTTGTGTGTTAGTATTCTAGCGTTGCTAGTTAGTATTCTGTCTAGGTTGCATTGGTTGCGTATGTAACCTCTCATTTCCCTGGATTCGGGGCTCGTCTGTGTACATTGCCTTTTATGGCCTTTTTTATGAGTTTTTTTATGTCGTTGGAAAAAAAAATCATCAAATATACAATTATTTCAAATAAGGCAAAAATATAATCGAAAATCCAATTTATATTTGAGCAAATGCAATATGATCAATTAAAATGAATTGGGACGTTACATTATTCACCAGGTAGAAAGATATCTTTAAAGTGGATTTTGTTCAGATTTTAGGGCAACTGGAATTGTCGATTCGGTATCTATAATTGATTATTGTTTCGATTACTGAACCGAACCAAGGAAACCAACCACTGAACGAAGCCTACTGATTCTTAGATTGAGACCAGACCGAAAGCGGAACCAACCAAGCGTTAGTATGTATACATAAAACTTGTCCTTTTTCGTAGTAAACAATATATTTCTGTTGAATGAGAATCATGTTTAATTAAACTGTCTTACGTTATGATGTATTACATTGAATATTGTGGTTCATCATGAATTGACAAAAGACCACATATTAGTTACTCTAAAACATAAATAATTAGGTGCAAAACCTAGATGGAAATGAATGACCCATCATGAACGGTTGTAGTGTCAACTGTACAATCGATCTTAGCTGATTGATTGCACTAGTACATTGTGTGTATTAAAATTTATATTTCTTGGGGTGGGCAGGCTGGTCGAAGACCTCCTGTTTAGAACATTCCTCGGGGTGGGCAAGTGTGAAGACCAAAACCCACCATGAATAAGGCCCTCGGGCTGGGTG
>CACSLK010006441.1:6472165-6512156 GCA_902706635.1 Striga hermonthica
CGGGCTGGGTGGTCGCTTGTTTAGAACATTTCTTGGGGTGGGCAGGCTGGTCGAAGACCTCCTGTTTAGAACATTCCTCGGGGTGGGCAAGTGTGAAGTCCAAAACCCACCATGAATAAAGCCCTCGGGCTGGTCACTTGTTTAGAACATTCCTTGGGGTAGGCAGGCTGGTCGAAGACTTCCTATTTAGAACATTCCTCGGGGTGGGCAAGTGTAAAGACCAAAACCCACCATGAATAAGGCCCTCGGGCTGGGTGGTCGCTCGTTTAGAACATTCCTTGGGGTGGACAGGCTGGTCGAAGACTTCCTGTTTAGAACATTCCTCAGGGTGGGCAAGTGTGAAGACCAAAACCCACCATGAATAAGGCCCTCGGACATGGTGGTCGCTTGTTTAGAACATTCCTTGGGGTGGGCAGGCTGGTCGAAGACTTCCTGTTTAGAACATTCCTCGGGGTGGGCAAGTGTGAAGACCAAAACCCACCATGAATAAGGTCATCGGGCTAGGTGGTCGCTTGTTTAGAATATTTCTTGGGGTGGGCAGGCTGGTCGAAAACCTCCTGTTTAGAACATTCCTCGGGGTGGACAAGTGTGAAGACCAAAATCCACCATGAATAAGGCCCTCGGGCTGGGTGGTCGCTTGTTTAGAACATTTCTTGGGGTGGGCAGGCTGGTCGAAGACCTCCTGTTTAGAACATTCCTCGGGGTGGGCAAGTGTGAAGACAAAAATACACCATGAATAAGGCCCTCGGGTTGGGTGGTCGCTTGTTTAGAACATTCCTTGGGGTGGGCAAGCTGGTCGAAGACCTCCTGTTTAGAACAGCTGTTGATGAGGGATTGATTTTTTTTAGTTATAGTTGTTTTTTATTTTGTTTGTTTGTTGTGTTGTGCGGTATGTCTTGTGTTTTTGGTTTGGGCCGTTGGTCTCTGTTCTGCCCGAGTGTGAGCGGGTATTACCCTGTGGGGGTCGTTCATTCTCCTTTGGGGAGCGTTCCCAGTGTCTGTAGTGTGTGTTGTAATTTGTGTGTGTCGTTGGGATTCTAGCATGGCTAGCGTCGGTATGTAGGCGATCTTCGAATCTGTCCTCTCTGTTTTTTCAGCTGTTGGCTGCGTTGTTCAGCTGGGGGTTGTACCTTTCCACATTTGTGCGTTTTATTTATAGAAATCTCTATCGTTCTGAAAAAAAAAAGTTAATATTGACTCGTAATCTAATGAGTAGTTTATTACACTATAAATAATTGACTATTTCTTTTACGTCCAAGTTAATATTGTACCGTAAATTATGAATAATTATTTTTTTTATTTGTAATTCTAAATAAAAATCTTATTATTTTTCTTCAATATATTATATACCAAATTTAAATCATGCAAGTAATAAAGGTAATAGTTGCAAGTTTTGTCAATATATCACATTCCAATTTAAAATCATGTAATTAATAATTACATTAATTTAGGCTGGATTTTTCAGATTTTGGCAAAAAATATTACTCAATATAGTAAATACTTTAGGCGGGAAATCAACTGTTTTTTTTTTTTTTGCTGATTTTTAGTTGCTATTTCAAGTAAATATCATTATCCTTTTGTATATTAATAGATTAATATATTTTTGTTTAGTTTCTCAGTTCTTTTTAACTTTTAATAAATATATTTTTTTAAGCTTAACAGTTCGGTTTGATAGAAATGAAACCCTTATGGAGCGGTGCGGTTCAAATTATTTTCTCGTCGGTTCGATTTTCGGTAAGCCCTAGTGTTTTTGTTGTTGCTGCTCCCTGTTCAAATTTGGTGTCTGTTTCTGGTTGTTTTGGTTGTAAGGTAGCTTCCTGGTAGTTTTGGTTGTAAGGTAGCTGGTCTTGTGTACGTTGGTTCTTGTAGTTTTGTTTTCTTGGTTTGTTGTTTTTAGTTGGTTATTTAGGGGTTCCCCTCTATTACTTGTTGGTACTTTGCTTGTAAACAAGGGATTTGTACGCATTGTGGTCGAACTTGGTATGAGAAAGGGGAAAAAAAAAAAAAAAAAGAGCACTTTCCATCCCAAGCAAGAGCAACACAATTCATAAGACATGGCACTTAATAAAAAAATGTGGCGCTTTCCTAATGTGTTGTACACAATTCATAAGACATGGCACCAATTAGTTAATAAAAAAATGTGGCGCTTTCCTAATGTGTTGTGTCACTGTGCAAGATGAAGCAAAGATAAGTGAAGATAGAAGATTGAAAAGAAGAGAGCAATCAGCCCAGCTATAAGAGACCTCGCAATTGCTTGATTTTCATTTCATATGGTGGATTATTTTTCTATCTTGAGATCAAGAAACCGCAAAGGGAATCACAACTCTTATCATATTCATTGCCAGCCACAGATTGTCACACATGAAACATTAATGTATTCGCTAAACTTGCAACCCCAAGAGGGGGTTGGGTGGCTTAATAAGTAAAGAAGATGCATTATGTAAAAAAGTAACATCATTGCACTAAAAGAAACCGAAATAAATACACGAGCAGTGAAGGTCGAAAAACAATAGGATAAAGGACCATTACGTGCAGCTGATTGGATGGCCACAAATGACACAGATGACACTTAAACAAAGAATGATGCCACCAAACTATAGGGTCGACAAGCTATAGTTTATTTATTTATTTCTCCATAGGGGAATACCAGCATGTTACATGCTTGATCGTGGATGCCGAGATTCTCCAAATTGCGGGTCTTACAATCATAAAGCAGCAGCTCACCCTTGGAGTCCTGAATAAGCACTTTATCATCCTTGTAAAGACCCAATACTGTTAGGAGATCACCAGCACCAGCAGTTACATAAAACGTGTTCTCAAGGTACCACCCGTTATTCCATACCCAAATCTCGAAACAAGGCCTCTTCTTCACAAAAGTAACAACATCCCTTCTCAACATCAGCCCAAAATCGTAAACAACAGCCACAAGTGACCCGCGAAGCTCAGCAAGTACAACTTTCGCACCCTTCCCAAGATCTTCGCTTCGGGGTACAGGGATAAGATCAGGTACAAACTCCTCGTTAGCAAAGTCAAACTGAACAATAGCATCACTGCTCTTGCGACTATGAATATGATAACATAGCCAGTAATAGAAGCCATTTATGTGAAGAGCACGGTTTTCATAGGGGTTGAGCAGATGATTATGAGGATATGGAATCTCCTTCCACAATCCGGTTCCGAGGGACCACACCTCAGACCGGATTTGACCGAAACCTTCATACTTTAATAGGTAAGATCTTACTACCTTATATTCCGAAGGTGCACGAGGATCAAACCCCACGCCCAAACCCCAACAAAAAGCGAATCTTGGTAAAGATGGGGGAGGCCAAACTGCAGAAGGAGGAAGCCGTTTCATCTCGTCTGTTGTCGGGTCCCAAAGAAGCTCATACGGTGGTCCAGGCAATTTTTGACATGTCAACAACATCCATTTGCTGTTGGAACACGCTCGAACGATATAGTCCGCGGCGGTCACATATTCTGGATGGTAATTTTCAGCTCTGAGTCGAGATAAGTTGGGAAGACAATCTGTTACCAATCGGAACGAGTTGTTGTCCGTCGAGATTACGCAGTGGTCACAGGTTCCGTTGAGTCCACGTCGCACTATAAGCATGAGTTTTTCGTTGTTGTAATGCTTCAAATTGGGGGAAAGCGCCGGCGCCGGCGCCGCCGCAGTACTGCCGACGAAGGCAGCAAAACGATGTAAAATAGTAGATCTAAAATTTTCGGGGACAAATTTCAATTTGGATTTGGCGTTAGCGAGTAGAATGGAGGTGATTGAGAGGATTCCCATGGTTATTATGTAAGCGGGAGGAGAACGACAGCCCGCATACAACTGTTTGGAAATCTAAGGCAATATATATTTTTTATTTACCAATATTATATGTTATTTATTCCATTCCAACTTTAATAAAGGTTTTTATTTCCACATATACAACATAATTATCTATTAATATCCCTCAAATAAAAATATAAAAATTGGTAACTATTACATTCCTATTTAAAAAAAAATATATATATATCATCTTTATATATAATTTCAGAATGCGCTGAGCCTACGTGGCTGTTCTGGTGCTTCGAAATCCTACTTGGCGAATAATCATGCTTCGTAGTTAGGTTTGGACAAATAATATTATATATTAATAATTAATTATTTACGTTCGGGTGTTCTATAAATATAATTTAGGTAATTTAGGTATTTTAATATCAATTGTACTAATATAATCCTTTAATTCTTTGTAATTTTAGATAGTGAGTCCCTATGTGACTAACTATCCCTGGTTTTTGATTTGTTTCCTACAATTAGCTATTGAATTGTAAATGTATTTTAAAAGTGGATAACTTTTGTATTTCTTATCGGTTTTACATATATAATATATTAAATTAATCATCTTTTGATGACCTTCGATTTGACATCCATATTGTATATACAAAATAAATAAATTAGATCTATCTTTATAATAATAAAAATTAATAAAATTTACTAAAATTCATTAGAAAAAATAAAATTATTTCTCAATTGATATATTTATGTTTATTGTAGTTATATGTTGTAAGTTAAAAAAATATTATAGTATAACACAAGTAAGTCGCACAAATAAAAAGTGTCATACTAAATATTAATATTTTTAAAAGGTACTTAAATTTTCAACTACTTTTTTTTAGTAATTTTAAATTTTAAGAAAAAAATTAGCAAGCACCCGTGTAATACACGGGCGTTTGTACTAGTATATATATATATATATATATATATATGACATATCTAAAATAATAAATATACGTGCATAAAAAATTGCAGAACGACTTGAACGATTTGCAGAAAAACTTTCTTCCTATTCATCGCCCAAGGCAAGGAACATGGCTAGGGACGCGGCGGAGACGACGGCGAGTTGCAGTGCCACCGGCGAGCCGGTTCACTGAACGCCTGTCGCACAAAGATCTAGCGCGTCCTCTTCATCGCCAATGGCGAGGGATATGGCTAGGGACACGAAGGAGACATCGACAAGTGAGAGCGGTACCACTCGATCATCAACAGCGAGAAGATCAAAGAATACAAAATTACTGAAAATAAACTTCAAATGAACATCATGGATAAGAAAAACAAAAAATTATACAGCATATATACCTACAACTATACAAACAACAAAAGAATGTATAGGTTCCGAATAATTTACAATTTCTCTTGTGTGAATGCTCGTCTCATTTTTTTGCGGTTCAATCACACTAGCCGCACGTAGTCACCTATAACAAAACGATAATATACTACATATATACAAAATTTATACCACAAACATATTATATGAAGTTTACGAAAAACAACACAATCAATAAACAATATATACACGAAATCTATATTATTTATATACAAAAAATATACAGTATATATCGACCAACCGCGACCCGGACGGCGACGTCCTGCTGGATCTGTAACACTAAACATCATTAACAGAATTTTAACCATCTCCTAGCACAGGGGCGTACACATGTATAGGCCAACCTATGCAATTGCCTAGGCTCAAGTTTTTGTGCTAAAATATTTAATATGTGCTAATCAAAAATTTATATTTAATATGTGTAAAAATACAAATACAAGTTTTTATTATAAATTTTTAAATAATTTTTACAAAATAACATTATTGATTTTATTTATATTGATACACCTCACCAGTCAGAACCAAGAATATTACATTATAATATTTTTAGTACTTATGTCATATAATAAGCTTAATAGATAATTTATTGTATTTTAATTATAATTGATAAATAATTAAATTTTTATTTATATAGATCATATAGATATAATTATTTTAATTTACATATAAAATATGAATGTCAAATTATATATTGTCAAAATATGGTTTAGTAAGTAATCATATATAAAAAATTATAATATACACAAATGTGATTGACTTTTAAAATATATTTACAATTTAAGTTACCCAGTCGTTTAAATTTGAAAGTTCTAGATAAATATCAATATATGTATGGACTATTTCGAATCCCTAGGAATTAACATATAGAATTACAAAGCTTTGCAAATTGACAATGAAAAACTCTACATTTATCCATAAGAAGTTTTTTATAAGATAACAAGAACAAAAATGATGACATTTAGGTTTTTCTTAAGTTAATGAATTATATTTTAAAATGACTAGTTTATTTTTTATTATAAAAAATGAAGGTAAAAAGATTGTAAAATATTTTTGGTATATTTCTTAATAATAATAAAAAACGCAAAATAAATAATCAGACCTCATTCTCAATTCCATTGTTTAGCATCAAGTCAAAGGCAAATTAAAAAGGGAACCTCTCAACACCCAATTATTTCAATGATTTATTTAATTGTTAATATAAGTACTTTGTGCAATATGGTTAAAAATTTTTTCGAACAATTTTTTGCCCTGCCTAATGAAAATTTCTGAATTCGCCGATGTCCTAGCATACTAAAAGAAGTAAAAAACAAACAAATCTCGAGATTTCGAATGAACTAAACAAGACAACCCCAAAGAGAAGGAACAAAAAAAAAAAAAAAAACTTTAGTTCCCTGCTATGAACATAGACCAGCAAGTTGAGAATTCCCTCCCCAAGACCATAGCAAGATTCTAGATGTACGAATCAATGATTTCGTCCCGCGTCGCGTTCTCATCCGGAGCCTCCATGACCACCAGCCATGTTGGAAAAGTACGTTGAATTTTCCATGAAGTCCGATCTATGAAAGTGAAATAAAAAATAAAAATTGGACACACCAAATTGATAACGGAGTTCGACCAATAATGCCTACGTATCCGGACTGCTGCAGATATTTTATTAAGAGAAAAAAAATACACTCGTGTTTACAAAACACTCCCAAACTCACTCACAACTCACAACTCAAAATATACACAGAGGCTAGTTTTACTCCCTCTCTTTTTCTCTCTTTCTTTTTGTGTTTAGGTTGTATTTTGGTTTGTGTCTTTCATCGGAATTTGCTATCCTATTTATAGGAAAGGATGCAGCACAATTTCAACATATGTGTACTCAAGCTTTTCAACAAAAGACAGCAGCCCGGTTGGTGCAATATTTCAAGATTTTGGGGCTGCCAAATTGTCAATTTGGTTGCTGAGTAACAATCTCCCACTTGAGAACTGATTTCAATCTGTCCTCACACCTCAATTACTGCAGTAGTCTTCTTCGGTCTGTTACTCTAGCAGGCCAATTGAAGTTGAGCACAACTTCAGTTTGTCAATGTCACCACCTTTGTTAGCATATTTGTTGGGTTCTTGCTTTCTACAATCTTGTTCAAAGTTAACACTTCATCCTCAAGCAGAGATCAGGTGAAATGATATCGTATGTCAATATGCTTAGTTCTGGAGTGAAACGCTGAGTTCTTTGCCAGATGTATTGCACTCTGACTATCACTGTGCAAGACACTCTCTTTTTGAGTGAAACTCAACTCTGCTAACCATCCTTGAAGCCATATCAATTCTTTACTGGCTTCTGTCACTGCTACATACTCAGCCTCTGTAGTGGATAGAGCAACAATTTTTTGTATCCGCGACATTACTGTGGACGCACCACCACCGGCGCCTCTGCCCTCTGTGGACGTCAATGTTATGGCTCGATTTAGAACCGTCGTCGGCTTTCGTGTAGAGCCCTTGACGTTCGTGAAGAAATCGAGTCGACATTGAGCGGGGTTTTGGGTAGAGATGTTAAATGGGCTAGTCCTAGCGGTTTCGGGCTAGCCCTAGCGGGCTTAGGGTTAAACGGTCCGGGCCTAAAAAGCTCGAATTTAAACGGGCTATCAAAAAAGGGACCTAATCCTAACCCTAGCGGGCTTCGGGCTAAACGGGCTATGCGTGCTATAATATTAATAATAATAATACTTATAAAATATATAAAAAAACAAAAATCAAAAGAGTAAAAAATATATTTAAGAAATAAAAACAGCTAGTTAAAAATTATTTTTAACGACTATTTAGTATTTACCGTCTTTCACTATGTTTCATTGTTTCCTATTAGTCGTTCTGATTAACTTAAATATCTTGGTATGAAGTACAATAACAATATTGTTAATAATTATCTTTCAAAATCATAATAATTCATTACAACTCATACTTACATGTGAAGTGGAATACCAAAATAGTAATATACAAGTAATTTAAGAGCATATTACTTACTTGATGCAAACATTTACACCGTTCAATCCTAGTTAAACGGGCCAGCCCTGGCGGGTTTCAGGCTAGCCCTAGCGGGCTTCGGGCTAAACGGTCTGGGCCTAAAAAGCCCTGATTTAAATGGGTTACTAATAAAAGGACCTAACCCTGTTTTTTCCGGGCTAAACGGGCGGGCCAGTCGGGCCAAGGACCATTTAACATCTCTAGTTTTGGGTTTGGGTGTTGTTCCCCACCGGAGTAACAATGGAGATGGCGCCTGGATCTAGTTCTTTCAGCAGCCCGACAGGATGGGGTACAACGCTTGAATTTTAGGGAAAAGTACCGAAAGGAGGGTGTGGAGGTTTTGAAGAATATGACTAACTACCTGATGGTGATGGTCTCTGGATATGAAGGTTCAGCAAAGGAATCAGATCGTGGTGGTTAGCGTCTGAGTTCTCGATGAAAGGTTTGTGCTTATCAATTCTTGGTTTTTGTTTTTTTTTTTTTTTAGATTTCTTTTTCAATTTTGGATAGAATTAGATTATGTTGTGGTTTGAGGGTCGTAATTAATCGAGTATTACTGAACCTCGTCGAGATTTATGAATAGTTTTTGGGTTTAGATTGATTGTCGATTTTAATCAATTGCAAATGGGTTGTAGTTAGTCGAGCCTGAACTGAGTATTATTTAATTGTTGGATCGATGTTTTTGGGTGAATTTAGCATCTTGATCAATTATATGTTGTGGCCTTTTGGTTTATGAATTAATCGAGTATTATTTAACTTCGTCAAGCTTCGGGAATAATAATTGGGTTTGGTTCGATTTTGGTTCGGATTGATTCCGACTGAGTTTTAGTTGAATCGAGTGTGAAATGAGCTATGGGCATCTTGATTGATGTTTTTGGGTTAATTTAGTATATTTTCCTTTATTAATCAAGTCGAGCTCGAAACCAAGCATTTCGTTCTTTTTTTTTTCTCAAACGATAGATATCTCATAAAAAGAAAAGGATACAAAGTTTTAGAGAAACAGTACATACAGCTGCACAAACAGGACAAACAGCAACAGAACACAAAGCCGGGAGATGAGAGGATCACTCAAAGGTGTCCTAGAACCCAACTAATCAAACTTGAAGTTAGGCAGTCTCACGACTGGGTCCCAACCTCAAATCAGCACAAGAGAAAATAAACTAAAAGAAGAAACGACACCAATAAAAAGATACAACAGCAGCAAACCAAACAACTCTAAATCTACGACCTGAACCCTCTACTAGCCCTGAAAGATAGCCAATCCTGTTGAGCTGCTTGGAACGTGAGGTGTGCAGGCCGTTTTACTTTCTCAAACATCCATAAATTGCGAGATTTCCAGAGCCACCAGAGGATGTATGTCGATAACTGAATCCTTGCCTCTGATACCTCTGACTTGTCTAGTTGGCAAATAGACCACCACCAGTCCTTGAAGGATTCTCCATCTTGGGGTCCATTCCATTGCACAGGTGAGAGCTTCCAAACCAGCTTTGCAGAATCACAATGGAATAAAATGTGCTCCACTGTTTCTAGACCATCTCCACAGATTGAACAAATACTGTCTACCTCTATCCCTCTGCTTTGCAAATTATGACTAACAGGCAAGGTGCCATTACAGCATTTCCAGATAAAGTGTTTAATCTTACCCATAACTTGGAGTTTCCAACTTCTGCTTCTGACTTTGATATCTCTGGCCAAGTCTTTGCTCCCCTGAGGCTGCCCAATTTTGAGGTACTTTTCAGCAATGAGTTGAGCATAAGTGGACTGTACTGAAAATAAACCCTTGCTATGCAACTTCCACTTCCAAGTGTCTTCTTGGTGTGGGTTAAGAGAGTTGATGGTGAGAATCTGATCACAGATATGTGGGGGAAAAGTTCTTCTCAATTTTTGTTCATCCCAGCTCCAACCATCTTCAGTCATGAGATCTCTAACCCATGTACAACTTCTGTCAATGCCAGGCAGCAGATCCACTGTTTGGCCTATGTGGTTTGGCAACCAATGCTGATCCCATATTTTTGTGGAGTTGCCATTCCTAATTTCCACCTGCATCCATTTAGCACATACTTGCAAGACTGCATGCCAGCTCCTCCATAGCCAGGAGGAGTTTGATTGAATAGATGCATCAAACAGAGAAGAGTTAGGATAATATTTAGATTTGAGGACTCTGCTCACCAAGGAGTTAGGCACAGTAAGAAGTCTCCAAAGCTGTTTGGATATAAGAGCAGTGTTGAAAAGTTGGATGTCCTGGAACCCCAGACCTCCAAACTTTTTAGCCAAAGTTAATTTATTCCAGGCCACCCAAGGGAACCCTTTAGAAGGGTCAGAGTGTTTACTCCACCAAAAATTGCTACAAATACTGGAAATTTCTTTGCACAAGGTGGTAGGCAGAACAAAGCAGGACATAGCATAAACAGGAAGTGCATTAAGAACAGCTTTGATGAGGATTTCCTTACCTGCTGTGGACAACCATTTGTTCTTCCAGCTGCAGATTCTTTTCTTAACCACAGAGAGAATATAGTCAAAAGCTTCTCTCTTTGATCTCCCAATGCCCATTGGCAAACCTAAATATCTAGTAGATGAGTGAATTTGGATGCCAGATAAAATAGAGCAACACTTATCTTTAATGCTGGCTGGTGTATTTTTGCTGAAGAAGACTGATGATTTAGCCATGTTCACTTGTTGCCCTGTGAAAGTATGGTATGCTTGGAGGATGTTCAAAATTTTGGTGGCCTGAAGATCATCAGCTTTACAAAAGAGCAGAGTGTCATCTGCAAACAATAAGTGGGTCAGTGTTGGGCCATTTCTGACTAATCTAATACCTCTGTAACTTCCATTATCTGCTGCCCATTGGATTTTAGCAGACAACAATTCTGATATAATGATGAAGAGGTAGGGGGATAAGGGATCCCCCTGCCTAATACCTCTGCTGGCAGTAATGAAACCACAAGGCCTTCCATTTAAATTAATAGAGAAAGTAGGAAATTGAATACAGGCCATGATCCACCTCACAAACTTGGCACAGAATCCCATTCTTAGCATGGTTAATTGGATAGGCTTCCATTCAAGGCTATCAAAAGCCTTCATCATGTCAAGCTTCAGAGCCATAAAACAATTATTCCCTGATCTGTGCCTATTCAAAAAGTGAAAAACTTCATGCCCTATCACAACATTGTCCAGAATCTGCCTTCCAGGGAGAAAGGCAGCTTGGTTCTCAGAAATACAATCATTGAGGCAAAGTCTTAGTCTAGAAGCCAAGATCTTGGAAATGACTTTATAGAAAACTGCACATAAACTTATTGGTCTATACTGACTGATAGATATCGGATTAAAACATTTTGGTATGAGAGTGATTAAAGTATGCTTCCAGTACTTCAATAACATACAGGATTCAAAAAAGCTTTTAACATCAAAAATGATGTCTTTACCAATGATGGGCCAGAAGTGCTGATAGAAGAGTCCAGTCATGCCATCTTCACCTGGTGCTTTGTCAGGATGGATACTAAAAACTGCTTCTTTGATCTCATCCTCTTCCACGGTTGCTGTTAGGATGGCATTTACCTCATCAGTGACTGACTGTTTGATTAAGGGAAGAAATTCATGCCCCCCTTTGGAACCCTGGGATGTGAAGAGCTTGGTGTAATAATCTGTGATAGCTGCTTCAATCTCCTCTGCATTGTTACTGATTGTATGCCTTTCAGTCACCAGTCTGACTATAGAGTTCATCTTCCTTCTTTGAGAGACAAACGCATGGAAGAATTTGGTGTTTTGGTCTCCTTCTTTGAACCAAAGAGCTCTAGCTTTTTGCCTCCAGTATATCTCTTCAGAAACATTTGCTTCATTTAACTCTTTTTTGATTTTATCCCAGGTGTCCCAATCTCTGTCACCTCCAGCTTTCCTGAGTTCCTCCAACTGCAGAGTTAGATTGCTGATTTTCGAGACCTGCTCTGCTCTGAAATACTTACTCCAGCTCAGGAGTGCTTGTCTGGTTCTTTTTATCTTTTCTTTGATGATGTACATAGGAGTACCCCATGCAGGAGTGTCCCAAGCTTGCTCAACCACATCATTAACTTCTTCTTTTCTGATCCATCGTTTATCAAACTGAAATCTTTTCCTGAATTTGCCAGGTGCTTCAGAGAAGGAAATGACCAGCATAGTGTGATCAGAAGCACTTCTGAACCAGCTGGTTACCTTAGTTTCAGGGAATGTAGCAAGCCAATCCAGGGAGACAAACAGTCGGTCTAGAGTTTCCTCTATGTAGTGCAGCCCTGCTCTGTTATTGGTCCAGGTATAAGGCAATCCCTGGAGAGGAATTTCTTGAACACCCATCTGAGCTAGAAATTGGTTGAAATCCCAGAAGTTCCTGTCTGATTTACTTTGGCCCCCTTTCTTATCTGCAGCTCTGCAAATTGCATTCCAATCTCCGGCTATACACCAGGTTGACCCCCATTTGGTTTTTTCATTCACCAGAAAGTCCCATTGCAGGGTTCTCTCAGCTTTAGAGGAACTGAGATAAACAAAAACAGCCCAGCAAGAACAATCTTTAGATTTATCAATAAAGTTGACAGCAATAAAGAAACTCTGACTATAAATATTAACAACAGCCACATCATCATCCCAAAGAAGCATGAGCCCACCCCCAGTACCACAAGGCTCAACAATATGATGTCTGGTAGCAAAACCCAATCTAATACATAAGGAAGAAGCAAATTTTTTATTTTTCTTAATTTCAGAGAGGAACAAAAAAGATGGGTGATGGATCCTTAAGGATTCCTTGATCTGGGGAATTGTAGAGGGCCCACCCAGACCTCTACAGTTCCACACCAGAGCATTCATGGTGACTCTGAGGGCTTCTTTAGGCAAGCCCTCTCCACCTTAGTTAAACTTAGCTTAGCTTTCTTGTCTGGAATTTCTGAGATTTCTTTAATCTGCTGAGTGTCAAAACAAAGGAGGTTGATTTCCCTTGGCCTTTTGTGCATCAGGGTATTTAAGCTCATGAGGCTATTATTAGAATTCCTGAGGAGCCTTCCTTCCTTCTGTGTTGTTCTTTTCCATGTGGCTCTGCTCACCCCTGCCCCCTTCTTACTTTTCCCTTTGGCTTTAGCAGCATCTCTGTGAGGGGGAGTATCCTCATCTGAGATATTGATTGCCATGATCTCCATGTCTGCTTGAGAGGATGAAACTCCAGTTTGGATTGGGCTAGGTTGAGGATTGTATAGGGCCAGCCCTTTCTCTGAAGATTTAGAGGGAAGATGGCTTTCATTTGTACTGGTAACTTGGTTCCCATTTGGTTCATTCTGGCTGTGGCTTGTAGCTTTAGCAGAACCATCATTAGTCATGACCTCCTCATTGTGATTTGATATGGGGTTATTAGTGTTGGTAGGGATAAGGATGGTTCCTTTGCTTGCCCAGATGAAGAATTTCCTTGATTCCAGTTTTGGCTCTGCAACCCTTCAGTGGCTCGTAGCCACTCACCAAATTGACCTTCATGGAGCATCTTGTTCTTGATATATTCCATTCTTAGCTTACAGGATTTCTCAATGTGTCCGATCATGCCACAGTAGAAGCAGAGATTGACTAGCCGTTCATATTTGAATGTAACGGTGACTATCTGAGAGCCCAGCCTAATGGAGGTGCATCTGGGTAGCGGCTCATTAAGATCAACAGTAACTAGCAATTTGATGAGTCGGCCTCCTTGATAGGCCAGATTGGTAACCACTACATTGGATACATCCTTGAATATCTGGCCGATTTTGAGCCCTACCTCGGCCGTCATCCAGTTAAGGGGCACATTGTGGACTTGCACCCAGAGATTTAGCTCAGAGAAACATTTAGCAGAGCTGTTCATACCTGGTTCCCATCGTCTGAGAATAAGAAACTGATTTTCAAAGATCCAGTTCGTGCCTCCTTCAACTTTCTGGAGATCGTCAACATTGGCGAAGATGAATTGAAAGAAATTCGCTCCCAGCTCTCTAACTTCCAAGGAACTTTTCAGACGCCAAATCTGAGTCATGGCTTTTTTGATACCTGCCAGACTAGCCCTTTTATCACCCGCGATGCGACCGAATAGACTATGGTGACATTCTTCTACCCCCGATCTGACATCGGCATCCCCAAGATCGATGATTTTGTTTTCCACTTTGGAGAGAGAAAAAACCCTAAGTCGCTGTTCTACTTCATCAGCAGTCGATTGGAAATTTTGGTCCGCCATAGGATCGATTAAAAGGCAAAAGGAGAAAGAAGCCTCTCCGGCGAGAGGAAGGAAGCTTTCCGGCGAAAGAAGGTGCTCTCCGACGAGAGAAGCGGCTCCCCTAGAGACGTGTGTGGTTAGGAGTCAAAAGTTAGATGTTTTCATTTTGGGAATTTGTTGAGCTACGGTTGACCATCCATTTATTGCTCTCAATTTTGATCTGGTAAACTGAACTCATTTTCGACCTAACATCTTAGGTATGTTCTATTGTCTAGGAATTTGTTTCAGTTTTTTTTTTTTTTATTTATTTTGTGTAAACATCACTAACATAGTTCTTATTTGATGTGTTGTAAGTTCGATGAATATGATTGTGAAATGTTATTTAGTTCCGATTAATCATACTAAATTGGTTAACTTGAATAATATTATATTTAAACTATTTACTTTGAAGCCCAACAACTAAACATCAATCAACTACCTTTTACTTGTTCTGCTCCATTCAAACTAGGCTCGGTTCTGCAGGTAAGAATACATTGCATTTTATTACATTTGATTCTTAAATCCTAGCTTTGTTTCAGCATCGTTGCAGGAACTTTTGGGATATTTTTGTTTCCAACTATGTAGCATCTTGGCTTTTTTTTTTTTTAGAATTCAATGTGATGATAATTATGGTCCTAGTCTTTTATCATTTGTTCAGTGAACCATACGATTACGATTGTGGGTCGAAGTTTGTATTTGAATATGGATTTTCACGAAATGTCTTTCAATCTCTTTGTACTATGTCACCAAAAATTATAGTGACAAACTTAAAGGATAATGTATTGAAAATTTCAAACAACACAATTTCGTGTCACAATAATCTATAATAATGACACTATAAAAAAACGTCATGCATTGGAATTTACCGGCGCTAAATTTTATCTCACAACTCACAATAATAATGATGCTCTAAAAAAAGAGTCACTAATTGAAAATTACATACATTAACATATTATGTCACTATATTATATACTAACGATGCACTTTTAAAAAAGTATCGCCTATTAAAGATTATCTACGCGTCTATGTTGCGTCACAAATAAATTCGTGACATCAAATTTAGCAACGCAACTGGTGACACTTTTGCTAGTGTAGGTAAATTTATTTGTAACACTAATAAATGTTACTAAATAAAAAAATAAGTGTCCCTAAATGCAGTTTTTGTTGTAGTGAACATTGGTACCAGATTTAGAGTAAGATAAGACCACAAATATAGTGTTTTAGTACCAGATAGACATGGCCAAAAATCGGGCCGGGTCACCGGGTTGGTGTTTAGTATAAATTTGATGGGCATGTGGTAACCGAGCTACCCGACTCGGGTCGATCTCGAGGGAAGGCTATTCGGAGCTTTACTCACCATTCAATCGCTCAAATCACAAAAATGGAAAATAAAGTCCTAAACATACTAATCAATTTGGATTGAGGTTGATTAACGCTAATTACGACTATTGAAAGCAAGTAAACGAGCAACGAGCTAGTGAACGAACCACGAGATCCTAGCAACTAACCCGGTGAGCAAAATCAAGAGCAACAAAAGCGAAAGTAAGAGAAACGAACTCCATTTAGCATACTTAAGAGCCAAAACCGAAATCCTACTACGAAATAACCGAGCTAAATGTAAAGTCACGATTTTTCAAATAGCAATCAATCAATCAATCAACTCCAAGCATCATAAACGAGCTCACAAAAGCAAGGGAAATAAAAATAGCTAAAGTAACTACTAAAAATCCGATAACCGAACAAGCCCTAATTACTTCTACGCACGAGATAGCAAGTAAGTACGAAAATCGAGATTATAAGGTTTAAAAGTAAATACTCACATCCCTAACGCATGCTCGATCGATAACGGAAGAAAAAGATTAAAACTTGCATAAACGAGAAGTCACCGGAAAAAGTCGCCGGAAAATGTATATAACATCCACCTTACTCTAGAGAGAAAAATAAAAGACTTAAGCTAAGAACCGAAAAGGGAAATATTTCATAATGAGCTAGATGTCCATAATACAAAGGACCAAAATTTATTTATACTAGAAGGTAAACACACACTAAAAATGCACTATTAAAAGGAACACTCGCGAGTTAAGTCGAACTCGCGAGTTAAAACACGAAATTCGCGGGCGCGAGAGGAAAAATTAAAGATGCATGTCATCATGGGAACTCACGAGTTAGGCTGCGCTCGCGGGCTAGGGGAGGAGATTCGCGCCCGCGAGTCTTGGAGACTGCTGGGGGCTGCTTGCTCGCGAGTTGCTGTGGCTCGCGGAATCCTCTTCGCGCTCGCGGACGTTGGCTGCTGTTGGGGCGCGCTTCCTCGCGAGTTGAAGGTAAGCCGCGAACGGAACCTCACGCCCGCGGATCCGGAAGGCTGCAGAAGGTGGCTTGCTCGCGAGTTTGCGTCGCTCGCGAAACTGAGCTCGCAGGCGCGAGTTTCAGCTGCTGAAGGTGCATGCTTGCTCGCGAGTTTGAAGGGCTCGCGAACTCGAACTCGCGAGCGCCAACTCTAAGGGCTGCAAGTAATGGTCCCGCTAAGCTTTCGGTTTGACTTCTAAAGCTTCATTTCATCGCACTGTTCCCCGATCAACTTGAAAATTTGACTCTATACATCGACACTCCAATTTCAACAACGAACTTCACGGCTAAGCACTCGGGACGACATATCATGAAACGAAAATTCTTTCCTTCCGTTCCTACAAAACACCAAATCGCGCACAAGAAATAGAGAAATATACGAAAATGACTCAAAAACGAAAAGCTACTAAAAACGAACACAAAATGGACCGGGACGCACAAACAGAACCTAAAAACACTCGATTCAAGCAAATAAAAACACAATAAAACACATAAAAAATATAACAAACAACTCCCCCACACTTAGCTTTTTGCTTGTCCTCAAGCAAACAAAATAATAAGTAGTACGAGAAGAAATATCAAGTGGTTCAAAGTTAACAATCATGCAAAAATGAGACTCTCCTTATCATCCGGTAATCATAGAGTCAAACTCAAATTCGAAAACATGTTCCCCACAAATGAATTCATACAAAACAAAAATCCGTCTCAAGTCATCCTACACATGATTTTCTCGATTCGCGCTCCCTATCGAAACATAAACGTGCAAAAAGCCAAATGAGGTTTACTCGACATATTAAGAAAATAAGAACAAAACCCATAAAGTCGACTCCCTTTTTCTTTGTTCTTTTTCCTTTTTTTTTTATTTTTTTTTTTTTATTTTTTTTTTATTTTTATTTTTTTTAAATGAGTTTCTTTTTTCCGAATGAGAGCCATTAGGACGGTTATTACTTAGGTTTATCCTCGGGGTTTGTCCCTGAGTTTCCTAAGTCGGTTTCCCATACTCATTGGTTCGATTTGCCTAGAAGACCAACCGAACCAAGTGGAGTCTAATCCTTCCAACTCTCACGAGCTCATTTTGTGAGTTGCTTTTTCCAAACGAGGTTTCCGGACAATGATTATCTAGGTTTAACCTCGAGGGGTTTCCCCGAGTTCCCTAGACCGGTTTCCCGGGCTCATTATCTCATTCCACGAGGTGGATCGGGATAAGAGGAGCCTAATCCGTACTTCCTCGCGAGATCACATTGTTATTATTATTATTATTATTATTATTTTTTTTTTTTTTGGGAGTGGCATAAAATGATACATCCAAAAATATAATCACTTACATACATTTTGATCTCGATGCACCACAAACAAATAGCACACACGCTTCCAACAATAAACGAGCATAAGGTAAGCACAACTCAAGTCAACCAATCGAGAATAACAAGGGACAAAACAATTCCGTGAATTCAATGCGAGTCCCACCTTAACAAATTATCATTTAATTCTAGGATACCGTCAAATTCATCGAGTTCATAACGCACGCAAGTTAAAAAAGACGCCAAATGAAATTCTTAGCTCACCACTTAACCACTTTGGCTATCAAACTCACATCAAGCATTATGAAGGGGAATCGACACAAAAACACGCAAGACTCAAAGCAAAAACCGGTCCATAATACCACTCAAACTAAGAATAGAAAAGCACAAGATAAAATCGCTCCACCACATAATCAATGCATAATCAACAAAAATCCTCCCCCTCACTTCAAACAAAGCAATGTCCCCATTGCTTACCCATAAAAGCGTACGAGAAGAGCAATTAATCATACAATAACCATGCAGGAAGCAACTAAACGGAATAAAAGACGAAAAAGAAGAGAAACACACAAGCAACTAGACACATAAAACAAAGAGAAAGAGAAAATAGAGAAAAGAAAGTGCGTACTCAACACGGTGAATAATCACCGTGTTTCCATTGGTGTCTCGTCCGGTGGATTGGAAAGGTTTGGCTCGACGGCCCTTGGTAGCTCAAAAGCTTGAAGACGTGCATCCAAGGCGGCAACATGGCCCTTTATCGTGGTAATCTCGGTGCATACCCCGTCTAAACGGTTGTCCATCGAGCGCATGTGCCGCCACATCCCATCTAAGCGATCCATCATGCGGAGATCAAGGCTCGCTATTTGAGAAGCTATCGCGGCCCACGGATGATTGCCATAGTCGGAGGTCGTGGAAGGGCCGGTCGGATGTGAGGGACATGGAGTGGTCGAGGAAGTTCCGGGGTGCTCTACCGGATGAGGTATCTCCTCGGAATTAGGGTGGCCTATGGGAACATTGGCCGGTTGATCGGCGATCGGCTCTTGTTGCTCGGTTGCTTCTTCGTGGGGTTCGGAGGAGAGGAGTACATCCCGGTCAATGCGTTCGGCGTTTGTAACCACTTTGCCCTTCTGGTATTCTTCCACCCGTTTGATATAAGCTTTGACGCATTTCCGGTCGTGATGGGGCTTAACTTCATAGCGATCGATAGCAAGGTCCGCTTGGAGTAACTCACGAGCCGTTATCGCCCGTTTTTCGACAACCTCTCCCTCTAATGGGGTGTCGAAATAAGCACCGAGAACCGTAATCATGTGGCCAAAAAGGGGCTTGAAACGCTTTGCGTTGACGACTTGAGCCATTTTTCTCCACACGTAGGCACACAAATTCACGGGTTTGCCATGCAAAGCACACCAAAGAATAAAAATGTCATCCGTTCTCACTTTTTGTCCATCCTTCTTGCCGAAAATGTTGTAGCAAATGAATTTGTGGACGACCGCTAGGGCGGGATCTTTGATATGACCGGTAACACAATCTATGAATTTGAAATATGGAAGTCCCGACATCTCCAACCAAGCGGACGCCGTGTCAAACTCTTTCGGCACGAAAGTTGGTCCCTCGAAAGAGAGCCCGAAAAGCTCTTTCATCAATTCAGAAGTTACGTCCACCGGCTCGCCATTCAAACGGCACCGTACGATAGTGCCCTTGTCTTCGAGTTTGAAAGTGGTGTAGAATTCCGTACAAAGTTTCACGTGAGCATTGGCTTGAACCCCGGCATATTTCAATAAGTTGAGATTCTTCAACAAACTTTTGACCCGCGCATAAATTTGAAGATCCGATAGAACAACGGAATCAATATATCGGGGAGGTCGGACCGTCTCCTTTTCTAGTTTCGAGAAGATAGCGGCCTCACGTCGTCCGGTTATGAAGAAAGGTTTGGTCCATACCAACGGTATAATTTCAGTGTCGTTATTGTCGTCGGAACCGGTTTGGTCTACCAAGACATCCTCCGTAACATTCGCAACTAGAGCATTCGATGTCCCCTCATTAGCCGTGCCCCGTTTTCGCTTAGGAGCCACTTGTTTCTTTTTCGAGGCCGCGGTCGTCTTTTTCGGAGGCATAATTCAAATGGAAGTCCGGCAAGTGCGTACCTACAAACAAATGTGATACACCCGGCAAGGCGTGTCTCCAACCACAACTATATGCACGGCACAATAGATAATAAATCACTACAAAAGCCCAATTTCCAAATTAACGATCAATTCAAGTTATTAGCAACGAGCAATTCACAATTTCCAATTCAACTCCACCAATTTCAACAAAAATATATATGATATCCCAAGTTATCAACACCCGATAATCATAAATCGAACAAAGAAGAGGTGAGCCGTTTTACCTCGGTAGCAACTCGGGGCTACCGGAAGGAGAGTTCGGGGATGTTGGGAATATTGAGAAACCGAGGTCACCGGAAGCTTGAGGTTGCTGAAAATCAGAATTGAAGTGGTCGTAATTCGGGGCTGAGAAGCTTGAAGTCGCCGGGAATTGGAGCTCGCTGTGGTGTCTGGCGGTGGTAGGGCTGCTCGCGGTTGCTGGTCGCCGGATTTTAAAACTTAGAGCTCGGAGTCTGAGGCTCGTGAACCAGGGTTGCGGGTTGAAGGTGCAGAGAGGGGCTCGTCTGGGTGGACTACGTGATTTCTGGGTCGCCGTGGTCAGGTGACGGTCGCTGGAGGTTGTAGAGCTCGGTCGCCGGTCGCGGGTTGGCGGTGGTATAGCTCTATCGCGCGGCGGTTGGAGGAGAGGTGCTCGTCGGATGTGGAAGAAAAAATCGCGGAGGCTCGTTAGCCGTCGTCAGCAATCGGTTCACCGGACGTTTTGTGTGGACGGGCGACGGTTGTTCGCCGGTCGTCGAGCTTGGTCGCCAGTGAGAGGGATGAAATATGGTGGTGACAGGCGGCGATTTGGGAGAAAGATGGAGCAGCTGCGGGCTAGAGGAGAGGGAAAGAGAGCTTGAGCTGAGGGAAATTGTGATTGGGCTTAGGGTTTGAGAATTGACCAAGTGTTGACCATCCTTTTTGTATCTTGCGAAAAAAACTTGCTCGCGAACGTGCTTTCGCGCCCGCGAATTTTAGAAGCTGTCAAGTTGTTCTTACTCGCGAATTTTTTCTAGCTCGCGAATCAGATTTCGAGCCCGCGAAATTTAGCCCCTGTCAAGTGAGCCTCTCTCGCGAATTTTTCTTAGCTCGCGAACCGGATTTCGAGCCCGCGAAATTTAGCTGCAGTCCAAGCCTTGTAACTCGCGAAAATACTCCATCTAGAGAAACCAAATTAGAGCCCGCGATTTTCTAGAATTTCAACACTTAGGCAAATTTTGAAAATGTTCACTCAAAGATCTCAACTTAGCTTATGAACACAATAAAAACTCAATTTCGCTCATTTTTTTCGGCTCGGCTCTAACAAGTCGGTACTGCCGAGCAGGTCGGCACGAGCTCTCGTTTTTTTTTTTTTTTTAAATAAAAACAAAGAAAAATCAAAAGAAAAGAAAAGAAAGAAAGAAAGAAGGGAAAAACGCGTGGGTTGCCTCCCACGAAGCGCTCGGTTTAAAGTCGTGAGCTCGACCTTCCCGTCAATTCATTAGTAACTTGGCTCTTCGAGCTGGGAATAAAGGACTTTAACATCCTTAACCTCCCCCTCGAGATATGGTTTCACCCGGTGGCCGTTCACTTGAAACGATGTTTTATCGGTCGGATTAAAAAGTTTAACAACCCCCGATGAAAATACCTCCTCAATTTCGAACGGACCACTCCATCTTGAATTCAATTTGCCGGGAAATAAACGAAGTCTCGAGTTAAAAAGAAGTACCTTCATCCCGGTTTTGAGCTCCTTCCTTAGGATTTTCGAATCATGCCACCTCTTGACTTTATCCTTGTCGGGCACTCTCATACGCCTCGTTTCTCAACTCATCCAATTCATCAATTTGCAAATGCCTCTCCTTCCCGGCTAAGCCGAGCTCGAAATTAAGGGTACGGATAGCCCAATAAGCCTTGTGTTCGATTTTCACCGGCAAGTGGCAAGCTTTTCCATATATCAAACAAAAAGGGCTCATACCTAGAACACCCTTGTAGGCCGTGCGATGTGCCCATAATGCATCCCCGAGCTTATGAGACCAATCACGTCTAGAGGAATTCACGGTTCGCTCGAGAATAGCCTTAATTTGCTTGTTACTCGTTTCGACTTGCCCGGAGGTTTGCGGATGATAAGGCGTAGCAACCTTGTGGGCGATCCCATTCTTCTCCATAAGCTTCTTGAAAACCCGGTTGCAAAAGTGAGAACCTCCATCACTAATGATAGCTCGAGGGAAGCCGAAACGGTTGATGATGTGATCTTGCACGAACTTCACCACCACTTTGGCATCACAAGTTCTAGCCGGGACGGCTTCCACCCACTTCGAGACATACTCCACGCCAACCAAAATGTACTCGAACCCATGGGAACTCGGGAAGGGTCCCATGAAGTCTATCCCCCAAACGTCAAAGATCTCAACCGGAAGAAACGTGTTAAGGGGCATCTCATTCCTTCTCCCAATATTCCCCGAGCGTTGACATCGATCACACGAAGTTGAGAAGGCGTGGGCATCCTTGAAGATCGTCGGCCAATAAAATCCACTTTGAAGCACCTTAAATGCCGTTTTCTGGCCTCTGAAATGGCCTCCACAATTGGACGAGTGGCAAGCGGTCAAGATATCGTGTTGTTCCTTATCGGGTAAACACCGCCTAATGACCTCGTCCTTTCCGAGATGTAAAAGGTACGGGTCCTCCCAAAGAAAGTACCTACACTTTGAAATGAATCTCTTCCTTTCTTGTAAGGATAAGTCATTATTCAAAATACCACAAGCCAAGTAATTTGCAATATCGGCATACCAAGGCACATGATCAACAAGAAAAGCATGCTCGTAAGGAAATGAATCATCAAGATTGGGCAAATCACAAGAACTCGAAAGCAATGTAAGGTGAGATAAATGTTCGGCAACAACGTTTTCACAACCTTTTCTATCCATTATTTCAACATCAAATTCTTGCAAAAGTAGCACCCAACGAATCAACCTAGGCTTGGATTGAGCTTTAGCTAACAAATGTCTCAATGCCGCATGATCACTATATATGATAATTTTATACCCTACCACATAGGCACACAACTTTTCTAATGCAAAGACAATAGCTAGAAACTCTTTTTCGGTGGTGGTGTAATTGATTTGAGCATCATTTAATGTCATGCTAGCATATGCAATTACGTGATGCCGTTTATCTACCCTTTGCCCCAAAACGGCCCCCACCGCATAGTTTGAAGCGTCACACATAATTTCAAAAGGTAGGGACCAATTCGGGGGCATCACAATTGGTGCCGTGACTAACCTATGTTTCAATTCATTGAAAGCATTCATACATTCATCATTGAACTCAAAAGGGACATCAAGAGCAAGCAAAGCACACAAAGGTCGGGCAATTTTTGAAAAATCTTTGATAAACCTCCGGTGAAAACAGGCATGCCCGAGAAAACTACGAATTCTTTTAACATTCAAAGGTGGTGGAAGTTGCTCAATCACATCAACTTTAGCTTTATCGACTTTAATTCCCTTAGATGAAATGACATGACCAAGCACATTACCACTAGGAACCATAAAATGCGATTTTTCCTAACTAAGGGTCAAGTTATTCTCAATGCATCGATTCAAAACTTTGCCCAATTTATCAAGACAATCATGAAACGAATCACCAAACACGGAGAAATCATCCATAAATATTTCAATAAATTCACCTATCATATCCGAAAAGATAGAGAACATGCACCTTTGAAAAGTGGCGGGAGCATTGCAAAGTCCAAATGGCATCCTTCGGAAGGCAAAAGTGCCAAACGGGCATGTGAAGGTGGTCTTCGGTTGATCCTCCGGGGCAATCGGGATTTGGTAGTATCCCGACAATCCATCTAGGAAACAATAGTAGGGGCAGCCAGCTAGCTTGTCGAGAAGTTGATCAATAAACGGCAAAGGGAAGTGATCCTTCCTTTTGGCGGCATTGAGCTTTCGAAAATCGATACACATGCGCCACCCCGTAGTGGCTCTCGTCGATACAAGCTCGCACTTGTTGTTCTCCACCACCGTAATTCCACTCTTCTTCGGGACCACGTGCACGGGGCTCACCCATTCACTAACCGCCACGGCATAAATGATCCCTTCTTGTAGCAATTTGAGGATCTCTCCTTTCACTACCTCCATCAACGTTGGGTTTAATCGCCTTTGACCCTCCCGGATAGGCTTTGACTCGTCTTCAAGAATAATCCGATGCATACATGTGGCCGGGCTTATCCCCTTAATATCGCTCAAACTCCACCCGAGAGCATCTTTGTTCGCCACGAGGACATCCACAAGTAATTTCTCCTCCTCAATCGAAAGTCCCGAGTAAATGATGGCGGGTTTCTTCTCATTTTCCTCAAGAAATACATACTTGAGGTGTGGTGGTAACGGTTTAAGCTCGGTCGAAATTTCCCGGGGTTCGGGTTCTTTGGAGATCTCAATAAGGTCCACCACACCTTCTTCTTCGGGATCAAGCTTCTCCGACTCCTCTTCGTCGGGAACTCCACACTCACAAGAGACATCGCATGGAAAAGGTTGTGGACTTCCGCTTCGATCACATCAACATATGAGCAACTCTCGGTGAACGACGGTGTTGTCTTTGCCTCGCTCATTGTAAAAGTGACCGTTTCACCGAGAGCCGATAAAGTGACCCGCTCGTCTTTGACATTAATGAGAGTGTTGGTAGTGGCCATAAACGGGCGGCCAAGTAAGATGGTGTGCTCATTCCCGGTATTTGGGACCTCTCCCACGTCAAGTACCACAAAATCCGCCTGAACAATCAAGTTACCTACCCGAATCAAAATATCCTCAATAACTCCCTTCGAGTAGCGTAATGTGCGATCCGCCAATTGCAAACACATCCTCGTAGGTTTGAGATCTCCCAACTCTAATTGTTTGAAAATCGAATATGGCATAAGATTGATCCCGGCTCCCAAATCAAGCATTCCATTCGTCTCTTTTCCGTTTCCGAGGGTTATCTTGATCACAAAACCCCCGGGGTCACATTTTTTCCTCGGAATCGTGGTGGAAGCAACTTCGGAGATCATGACCTTTTCATTATCCTCAAACCTCCTCTTCTTCGAGGCTAAGTCTTTAAAGAATTGAACATAAGCCGGCACATTCTTTATCACATCAAGTAGAGGAAGGTTCACATTTACCTTGGAAAGCATATCGAATAGATCCTTGAATTGGCAGTTCCTATTGGTGTCTTGGAGTCTACTCGGGTAAGGTACCTGTGGGCGGTATGGTGTAGCCGACTTGTGCAAAGTATCAAGGCTATCGGGTTTGGTTTTCTCCTTCGGTTCCTCCTCGATCATCACTTTCTTGTTCTTCCCGGAATCCGTCATAACATTCAACTCCTCCTCATCATCCTTTTCTTCAACATCCTCAACCATCACATCATTGGGCGTCTCAACTCGGTTATCCACCACTTTCCCACTTCGTAAGACCGTCACGGCTTGGGCTTGCACGGGTTGGCTCGGGAGCCGGTCCTTCTTGTTGTTTCTTTGCATCTCACCAATGGACGTCCCAAGTTGCCCCATTTGTGTCTCAAGGCACTTGAGAGAAGCTTGGATTGAAGGTACGCCCTTGACCGTTTCATGGAGGGTGGACACGGTCGAAGCGAGGCTTTGAAGATACTTCTCCATGTTGTCAATTCGAGGGTCCGAGATAGGTGCCTTAACTTCTTTTTCGGGTTCCGGTGGAGGTGGCATTGGTTGCCTCGGGACAAATCCTCCACGCCCTTGTTGGTACCCTTGAAACTCGGGCCTCGGTTGATATCCTTGAAATTCGGGCCTCGGTTGAAATGGTGGTCAGTTGTTGGGTGGTGCATAATGTTGAGATTGGGGATAGGTTTGTTGTGGAGCCGGTTGGGGTTGTGCATACCCCGCTTTCGGGTCCCGCCATGAGAAGTTGGGGTGGTTTCGCCACCCGGGATTGTACGTGTTTGAATAAGGGTCATTTTGAACCCGGGGCGCGTACGCTTGAATGGCGTTGATGTCGTAAGGGACCCCTTTGAGATTAGGATCGTATCCCGACTCCATATAGCATGGACATTCATGGCCTCCATGTCCCGTCTCACCGCAACAACCACAAACTTCGGCCATCAGCACTTGAGTGGATTTTACATCTCTCAACCTCAATTGTTTAAGTTCCTCCTCCAACGAGGCTAACTTGGCAAGCACGGCGTCGTTTGAGGACCCGGTTGATGGGGTAGCTTCATTCACGGGAGTCTTCTTACGCACGCTCTTTCGTTGGGAGTTCTCACTCAACATTTCATAAAGCTCGTAGATCTCCTCGGCCGTGTGGCTCCCAATGTCTCCTCCGGCCGCATGATCGACCATGTATTGAAGGGTTTGATGGAGGCCGTCGTAGAAGAATTGATTTAGTACCCCGAGGCAAAAGTGATGATGGGGGCATTGAAGTTGATAGCCCTTGAATCTCTCCCATGCCTCGTGAAAGGTCTCCCCGACGTTTTGACTAAAGCTTGCAATTTGGGTTCGGAGATCGGTGGTCTTTTGGTGCGAGTAGTACTTTCCCATAAACTTTTCATACACGGCTTCCCAATTTGTGAGCGAATTCGGGAGCAAGGTCATGAACCAAGTCTTGGCTCGGTCCTTCAACGTGTAGGGAAAGCATCTCATTCGAAGTTGATTCTCGGTTAGGCCTTGAAGCAGGAATGTGTTGACGGTTGCATAGAAATCTCGTATGAAATTGAGGGCATCTTCTTGGGGTAGGCCATAGAATGACGGGAGTTGGTTTAGATGGATGATCTTAAGGTCGTAGTTACGGGCCGCCTCCCCGAGCACGAGACATGAAGTGTTGTCTCCAATGATAGGCCGTGCAAAATATCTCATGTTCGGGGGAGGTGGTGGTGGCAATTGGTCTTCTTGTCCCGCCATTGATTCGATTTCGGGCTCGGGTTGCGGTTCTTCGATGTTGAGTTCAACAAAGAGGTCGAATGGCGGTGGCTCCTCTCGGGGTTTACGCCCTCGTTTACCTCGCATAAACAAAACCACAAAATATACCCGTGAACGCACCAATGGGAAGCAAGGGAAAATCGAAATTGAAAACACAAACTAAAACAAAATTACCTAGAAAATCAAGAGAAATAAAGGGAAATACGGAAATTAAGCAAAATCACACGAAACAAGAGAAACACGAGAAAAAGGAACAATCAAATAGCAAATTAGGCGTCTTACTTGCCTTCCCCGGCAACAGCGCGATTTGTTTAGTATAAATTTGATGGGCATGTGGTAACCGAGCTACCCGACTCGGGTCGATCTCGAGGGAAGGCTATTCGGAGCTTTACTCACCATTCAATCGCTCAAATCACAAAAATGGAAAATAAAGTCCTAAACATACTAATCAATTTGGATTGAGGTTGATTAACGCTAATTACGACCATTGAAAGCAAGTAAACGAGCAACGAGCTAGTGAACGAACCACGAGATCCTAGCAACTAACCCGGTGAGCAAAATCAAGAGCAACAAAAGCGAAAGTAAGAGAAACGAACTCCATTTAGCATACTTAAGAGCCAAAACCGAAATCCTACTACGAAATAACCGAGCTAAATGTAAAGTCACGATTTTTCAAATAGCAATAAATCAATCAATCAACTCCAAGCATCATAAACGAGCTCACAAAAGCAAGGGAAATAAAAATAGCTAAAGTAACTACTAAAAATCCGATAACCGAACAAACCCTAATTACTTCTATGCACGAGATAGCAAGTAAGTACGAAAATCGAGATTATAAGGTTTAAAAGTAAATACTCACATCCCTAACGCATGCTCGATCGATAACGGAAGAAAAAGATTAAAACTTGCATAAACGAGAAGTCACTGGAAAAAGTCGCCGGGAAATGTAAATAACATCCACCTTACTCTAGAGAGAAAAATAAAAGACTTAAGCTAAGAACCAAAAAGGGAAATATTTCATAATGAGCTAGATGTCCATAATACAAAGGAACAAAATCTATTTATACTAGAAGGTAAACACACACTAAAAACGCACTATTAAAAGGAACACTCGCGAGTTAAGGCGAACTCGCGAGTTAAAACACGAAACTCGCGGGCGCGAGAGGAAAAATTAAAGATGCATGTCATCATGGGAACTCGCGAGTTAGGCTGCGCTCGCGGGCTAGGGGAGGAGATTCGCGCCTGCGAGTCTTAGAGACTGCTGGGGGCTGCTTGCTCGCGAGTTGCTGTGGCTCGCGGAATTTTCTTCGCGCTCACGGACGTTGGCTGCTGTTGGGGCGCGCTTCCTCGCGAGTTGAAGGTAAGCCGCGAACGGAACCTCACGCCCGCGGATCCGGAAGGCTGCAGAAGGTGGCTTGCTCGCGAGTTTGCGTCGCTCGCGAAACTGAGCTCGCGGGCGCGAGTTTCAGCTGCTGAAGGTGCATGCTTGCTCGCGAGTTTGAAGGGCTCGCGAACTCGAACTCGCGAGCGCCAACTCTAAGGGTTGCAAGTAATGGTCTCGCTAAGCTTTCGGTTTGACTTCTAAAGCTTCATTTCATCGCACTGTTCCCCGATCAACTTGAAAAATTGACTCTATACATCGACACTCCAATTTCAACAACGAACTTCACGGCTAAGCACTCAGGACGGCATATTATGAAACGACAATTCTTCCTTCCGTTCCTACAAAACACCAAATCGCGCACAAGAAATAGAGAAATATACGAAAATGACTCAAAAACGAAAAGCTACTAAAAACGAACACAAAATGGATCGGGACGCACAAACGGAACCTAAAAACACTCGATTCAAGCAAATAAAAACACAATAAAACACATAAAAATATAACAAACAGTTGGGTTTCGATGACCCTGAACCGGCACGGATCTAGGGTCGTGTCGGGTCCATGACCCGGTGGGCCAGGCTGGGCTCGACCCGGGTTTGGACCCGGCCCCATAAAAAAATAAAAAAAGAAAAAAAAAAGAAAAAAATTCAAAAGCAATGTATTTCTCCGTGCCGACAGGACCCGGCCCGGCCCGGCCCACCGGGTCAAGGTCGAAAAAAATATGACCCTTGACCGTCCCGTTTGAAATATATGTCGGGCCCAGACCCGTGGTCAACGAGTTTGACCGGGCTGGGTCCGTGCCGGTTCCGGGCCGAGTGACCCGTGGCCATGTCTAGTACCAGATATCAGGTCTTCGGTCTCAAATGATGTTTACATGACCTATAATCACTCTCACATTAGTTTTTATAAGATTTTGAATGTGTTTAATTAAGTTTAAGCGCAAATTGGTTAAAAACTCAATACACACATGAAAAAAAAAAATTATTAATGCACTTCATCTCATGGAATCATCATACATGACTACTCTAAATCCTACCTATATGTTCTAAGTTCCACTATTTTTCAACCAAATCACGCGTGAACGATCCACGTGGCATGGTAGACATGACGGATTAATGAAATCAGGATTAGTAAATTGCTACAAGTTTTACATATAATAGTACCACTTCTTCTTCTATGCGTATCAGTTCTTGATAAATTAGTACCTACCATATAGAAAGTACAAAAAATGGATTACTTCAGTTTTGTCCAACATTTTTAAAATTAGTACCAGACCTAGAGTTAGATAGTACCGCAAATATGGTGTTTTAGCACCAAATATCGGGTCTTCAGTACCAACTCCGACGAACATAAAAAAAAAAAAATCAAATTTCAGTCTCAAATGATGTTTAGATGACAAATAATCACTCACATTAGTTTCTATGAGATTTAAAATGTGTTTAATTAAGTTTAATCGCAAATTGATCACGAACTCAACACACTAATGAAAAACACTACTAATACACTTCATCTAATTAAAAGAAACATTTCATCTCATTGAATGATCATACATGACTACTCCAAATTCTACCTATATGTTTGAACTTCCACTATTTCTGAACCAAATCACGCGTGAACGATCCACGTAGCATAGTAGACATGGAGGATTAAAAAAATCATGATTACTAAAACGATACCAGTTTTGACAGAAATATGACCGCTTCTTTTTCTAGATAATATATGTTTTAAATCATTTATACCAACTTTTGGAAAAAAAAAAAAAAATGAATTACTTCAATTTTGGTCAACATTTGCGAAAACTGGTACCAGGCCTAAATTAAGATAATACTAGTTTTATGGTGTTTTAGTACCAGATATCGGGTCTTTAGTATCAACTCCGCCGAATATAAAAAAACATCGACTTTTGGTCTCAAATGATGTTTACATGACCAATAATCACTGCCACAATAGTTTCTATGTGATTTAGAATGTGTTTACTTCTTTTATGTTTGATTTTTTGTCGCCATTCGTCCTTGTTGGGCCCAACAAAAGGGTTTACAGGCTTGCAGCTCGCCCGCTGGATATTCGCCAATGCGCCTATACCTAGCTTTGCCCATGAGAAGAAAAAAATAATAAAGAAAAAGACAATGATCATTTTGTTGTGGGTTGAACATGAGACAACTGACAAGACTCCAGTCTCCCGACCTTCTGAATTCTAAATAAAAGATCCAAGTATAATTTATGGAAGATACTACGGTTTCGCTATAGAACCATTCCGTCGAGATACTATCTCTGACGGTTATATCTGATCTAACGGTTACAAACTCGACGGAATAGTTCCGTAACGGGACCTTAGTATTTCTCATAATTTGTAGAAGGTGTACAAATATTTCCTCCTATATTTACGGAAAATTCTCCAACTACCAGTAGTCTACCACAGGAGTCAGGAGGAAAACTGGATTCTTTATTATAATGTTAACAAATTCCAATACTTTCATAGTTTTTAAATCTATACATATAATTGCTGACAAGTTTCAATAAATTTTAATCAGCCAACATTTAATAATAATATTAGTTATTTTAATAAAATAGGTGTTCATTTAATAAAAATATCTTCACCATTTAATCAAAATATGTAACTTTCAGTTATACGATTTATTTTGACAGGTCCAATTTTAGATGGTTCTCATGTCTGTAACATCTTTTTATGCTCTGAAATACAATTATAATTCTAATTATAGTGATAATATAATAACAATAAATTAGTTACACGATTTATTTTGATAGGTCCATTTTTTATGGTGCCCTTTTTCTTTTATAGTTATAATGCTTATTTCTAATAATGACCATAATTATAAAAAGTGATATACTTATATTATATAAGTTATAATTTAAAAATATAATATTATTTTGTATCTGTGCATATACACATGATCGAATACTAGTATCATCTAAAAACATGTTTCACCACAGCAGCAATATGAGTATACATGAAATAATCCTTCCAATTTATGCACTTTGGATCAAAGTAGAAAATCTCATTCTCAGCAGAGCCAATGCTTTCCTTGGCGTTCGTCCTCAGTTTTTCAGTGTTCATGTCGTCAAAGCTGCAGGAAAAGGGAGAACCATTTTTCTTTCAGATAATTAAGCTGAACAAAAAAATATATATAATAATTATATAACATGACTATAGATACAGGTATTAAAGATTATTATATATAGACAAGTTTGAATTTCATAACTTACACTCCCTTAAAGAAGACATATGGACTAAACAGCTCTACAATCCGCTTCAAGAACTCGACTTTTCGGGATAGATCAAGATAGGTCGCTCGAAAATATTGACAGCTTGCGGTGTTCAAAAGGCTTAGAATCTAGGCAAGGTGATCAATTATATTAATGATAGTTAGCGTCAATTTGTTAATTTATGTGCATGATGAAGACGATGAACTGTAGTTGTACTAATTAATTAGATGAACTGTTGTTGTACTAATTAATTAGATGACTAGAATTGTAATTGTGCAAATCTTTTGCAGCCACATTTGACACTGCCTATTTGACATTACTATTGAAACAATGATATTATTGAATGCGAGAATCGGGGGAAGAGGGTGTTGTCCCATGTAAGTGAAACGCATCATAAGAGAGTGAACCAATTGAACCAACTGGTGATGAGAGGAGTAGCCCACTACACCCATTTTTCTTATAGATTCGATGTGGGACAACTGATACAAAAGAAAAAATATTCAAAATTTGAGCACAAACCTTCAGAGGAATCAAGTAGTGTATTTGCATGTATCTTTGGACAGCATGAATGGTGCTCAACTCTTTCCCCTTCCTTACAACGACGGGCTTGCCTTCCTTATTAAGCCATGGCCGCTCGGTGAAAAAGCGAAAGCCGTAATCTTGAAGACAACTGTAGTGAATCGGGTTCGACATTGAGGACCCCACATGATAAATTATCTCGCCTGGCTCGTTTGAGTGGGCCGCCATTGATGCTAACATTGCGTTCACTACCATGTCAACTGGGATCTGCAAAATACACATCCATGGTTGTTTTACTTTTCATGTTAAACAATCTAATGGTCCATTACAAGAACTCGTTGCCTCAAAAAAAAAAAAAAAAATCAAAAAATATAGTAAAAGAATTTCAATTACAATATTTTGAAAAAAAAAATTAAAAATATTGCAACTCACTAAGTCTACTATACTCTGAGGATCACCAGGAAAGCATGTCATTTTGCCTTTCCCATATCCCACCACAAAGCTGTCAATATTTCTGCATTATTTATGAAAAAAATTGAATATAAATTAATAAAATACCCGGAATGCATAATTCAATAATTATAAGGAATTATTGTAAATAAATATTACAATATTCAATAAATCTTCAGTAATTAAATAATTTAATTCACATTTTATTTTTCTATTATTACCTGATTCCTTCAAGCCAACCAGGGAAGGGTTCTTTGTATGTACTCGTAATAATAGTGGGCCGAACAATTACAATGGGCGTTTCCTCTTTCAAACGGCCCAATAACATCTCCCCCATGGCTTTCGTGAAAGAGTATGTATTGGGCCATCCGTACTTTCTGGCTCTGTCCAAATTGAATTGAATCCAATGTCAAGGCCGTTCAATAAGGTACAATTTATTTTATTTATTATTTTAATTAAATCTGACTTGAAAAAATAATACCAAAAAATTAAATTCGATTAATTACAGACAAACCTTTGAATACCTAAATCCTTCATAGCTGACGCAATGCATTTTTGTGAAGCATTTTGTGCTCGAAGCTCTTCTAATTTTGCCTCAACACATTCTTTTTCCTTGTAAATGTCCAAATTATATGTCCCGTTAAGTGTCTCACCAAATTTAAACGGCGTCTCTAGAACGAGTCCCGCCTCCTCCTCTCCACACACGTATGCTGCAATGTCCCGATCTCGAGCGTTAACGAATCGAACTATAAAAAATTATATAAAAATTCTATCGTCGAGTCTTAACGAGTCAACCAATCGAGCTTTACATGAGCTTGAGCTCAGCTCGTTAAGACTTCGAACTCGAGCCGAGCCAGACTCGTTTAATTTAACACCAATAGACTCATGCTAACAAATATAAGAATATTGGTTGACTTAATCAGATACAATTTCAGACATTTTAATTTGGAAACCAAAAAATTACCGGTTGATACGTGAAGCAACACCCTTAATTTTTTACACTTCTTTGAAAAAGTCAGAACGTTAGCAGGTCCGATTGTATTAATCCCCATTGCAATGTCAAATCTGTTAAACATATAAACACACAGTGAGGTTAATAATTAATATTAGATGTATGTGTTTTTTTTTTTAGATTATAGTTAATACTAATATAAAACTTTTGATTTGAAAAAAAATAAAATAAAATAAAACTTTTGGAAAATGCAATTATATATTAAATTCCAGCACTTATTATGATTTTGATTAAATGATATTAGAAACGGGGGAAGAGAGTGCGGTCCTACCAGATGAAGGCGCACCATAAGAGGGTGAGCCTAGATGCACCTTAGTGAGGTTCCATCCCAAAACCAATTGGTGATAGGAGGAGTAGCCCACTAGGCTTATATACTAGATTCATTTTCCCTATAGAATCAATGTGGAACACTCACAAGTGATATTCCAACACGCCCCCTCACTTGTGAGTCCTTCGTAAGCCCAAGCCCACATAGCAGGCTGGGTAGAGAGATAAGCCCAAGCCCAGAGCAGGCCGGGTAGAGAGATAGTCATTGCAGGTCCTATGACAGCCCAAGCCCAGAGCAGGCCGGGTAGAGAGATAGTCATTGCAGGTCCTATGACAAGCCCGCTCTGATACCATATTAGAAACGGGGGAAGAGAGTGCGGTCCCACCAGATGAAGGCGCACCATAAGAGGGTGAGCCTAGATGCACCTTAGTGAGGTTCCATCCCAAAACCAATTGGTGATAGGAGGAGTAGCCCACTAGGCTTATATAATAGATTCATTTTCCCTATAGAATCAATGTGGGACACTCACAAGTGATATTCCAACACGCCCCCTCACTTGTGAGTCCTTCGTAAGCCCAAGCCCACATAACAGGCTGGGTAGAGAGATAAGCCCAAGCCCAGAGCAGGCCGGGTAGAGAGATAGTCATTGCAGGTCCTATGACAGCCCAAGCCCAGAGCAGGCCGGGTAGAGAGATAGTCATTGCAGGTCCTATGACAAGCCCGCTCTGATACCATATTAGAAACGGGGGAAGAGAGTGCGGTCCCACTAGATGAAGGCGCACCATAAGAGGGTGAGCCTAGATGCACCTTAGTGAGGTTCCATCCCAAAACCAATTGGTGATAGGAGGAGTAGCCCACTAGGCTTATATACTGGACTCATTTTCCCTATAGAATCAATGTGGGACACTCACAAGTGATATTCCAATAGGGAAAAAGAAAAGGAAGGTTAATAATGAACTTTCGAAGCCCCCCAATTTCGTAGTGATAAATTGATTTAATAAAAAAAAAAAGTGAATAACAAAAGCAATTGAATATGATATTTAGGGGGAAATTTAAAAATTTGGTCCGTTTACTTGTCTAAAATCTTTGCGGTTCGTATCATTTTTGAGACGTTACTCATAAAAAACAGTACTTCATATTGCAATTTGTATAATTTTTAGGACATTAATTCTAAAAAAAAAAAATGAACCATTTTTTGCAATAATGTCTCTATAATGATACAAATTTGCAACATAATCTACTATTATTGACGAGAGAAAAGTTAGTGTACCAAAAAAATTATAGACAGGACCAAAATTAAAATTCTGACCTAATTAAGATAACTAGTATTTGGTTCTGTGCATTTGCACAGATATAAAACACGTTTTTTGTTTGTATTTATTAATTAGACATGTACTTCTATCATTTAAAAATTATTATTTTTTCTTAAGTTATTTTTATCATTCAAAAATGATTGAGATTTAAATTTTATCACCATGCAACGTTTAAAATAATTTATATATTTGTAGCATATATTAAGAAAATTAACAGAAATAAAAAAAAAATTATTAGTGTTTCTGATTTTTACAAAAAAAATATGTGTCAATTATATTTTTCTTCCAACAATGAAACCAAATATAACGGTTACACCTCTGAATGTGTCAGTCAACTTTAAGTTCCAAACATTAGCCGTTACACATTTTAATATTTTTCTACCAAATTTAAAATTAATTTAGTAACTGATCCAAAAAAATAAATAATATATATATATATATATATTAGGTGTAACGGTTTTAGCAGATTAGTGAGTAATTAATTAAAAAAAATGTAACTCCTTTTGGAGGGAAATGAAAATAGGTTTTATTAAATATTTTATTAAATTCATCAGCTAGTAATTATAAAATAACTAGTAATCAACCTGTGCATTTGCACGGAGGAGAATAGATAGAAGAGTTATGAATAAAAAAAGTACAAAATTATGATTTAATTAAAAAATATGAATTAAGAAAATAATTCTAAATATTATTAAACACTTCTTTGTATACAACATTCAAGGTTTTTCTATCGTCGGAATCACCATCACCACATATCTTTATCTTGAAACCCTTCCGACTTGTGACTCTAGAAAGAGCCATGTACAACTGCTCATGATCGAAAATAGGGTTCTTCAAGACTAAACCGACGTGTGAGAGAGACTGGTCTTGACTCTTGTTAATCGTCATAGCATAGGACACCATGATTATGTGCTTGATAGCAGATTTGGAGTACAACATTCAGAGATGTTTGATAACATATTTTGAATTTTTAAGAGTATTATGTGTTTTTGCAAAAAAATTTAAAAACAAAAAGGAATTATATTTCAACTTTAGACATAAAGTAAATTAGATTATGAAGAATTAATTCACATGTTTTTTATTCATTATTTAAGACATTAGAACAAAGAAAGTAAATTAAATATATATAATGACATGATTTCTCCACCCACGTGCATATAAAATTAATTGTATGATTATAACTGTTTATTGTGTTTTTGTGCTTATTTTCGTGTGTTTTGTGTGCTTTGTTTTATAGTTTTTAGGCTCTTTTTAGTGTCGACCGGTCCATTTTATCGTATTTTGTATATTTTTATTATTGTATAGTGTTTTTGTATTTTTGCGCGTTTGTCTCTTGTTTTAGTGTTGAATAGGTCAAACTTGGCGAGAACGAGGAGACGAGCCGTCCGAACCGTCCAACCGGAAAATCCCGCCCAAGCTATACCGAGAAGAAGAAAATTCAATTAGGAGAATATGGGTCCATGTTTCGTGCGAATTGGAGTTGTGTGCGAGAAGTTAGAGCAAATCGAGCATCAAGGGATCATGGGACCATTTCCAGCCCGCGAAAAACGATTTCGCGCCCGCGAAAAGCCTGTAACCCGCGAGTTCGGCTAGAGCATGTCCAGAGGTGAAATTTCGAGCCCGCGAAAATGAAGCCCTAACCCGCGAGTTGCCTCTAACCCGCGAGTTCACCTTCTAGCGCCCCTAAGCTGCGAAAACTCACGCCTTGCTAGCGAAACACTTCTCAAAGCCGCGAGTTTCATGCTAGACACATCTCAGCCGCGAGTTTCTCATTGTGCGCCCGCGAAAATCACCTTCTAGCTCGCGAGTTCGCCTCAACCTGCGAGTATCTTCATTTAATGTGTGTGTTTTAGTGTGTGTTTGTGGTGTAGCTATAAATAGACATCTTGCTTTGTAATTTGGGGGAATTCCTCATTTTGCTAAATTTTCCTTTTTAGTTTTTTGCTCTCTTCTCTCTCTAGTTTTCTTTCTCACTCTAAGGGCTCCAAGACCCTATTTTTAAGTGTAATATTTCTCCATCAAGATTACAACTTTTTGGCTTATTTCTTCTCGTGGATGCATTAGAGACGTGGAGACTTCGCTTAAGGTTCATGATTTCGTTAGTCTTGCTTGTCTTTACTTATTGAGTTATTCTAGGGTTAAGATATGCACATCCATGAGTCGATTATGCTATCATCCTCGTAGGCTAGGGATTATGTGATATTGTTATTGATTGCGTGAGCGAGAATTGATTGATAGATTAATTGATCACGAGTGACTATTGCTTGGTTGCATGTTCCCGAACCTATGAGGGCCTTCTTTCCATCTCGGGTCTAGGAGTACCTTGTTATTTCTCTTTTTATTTTCCTTTTTCTTGCAATTTGAGGTGTTGCTTGCGATAAAGTTTGAATCTTGCTTTAATTATTGCTTAAATTGCGTTCTTAGCTTAATCCGAACTCCAAATCATGCGAGTAGAGTGTTTAGGAATTTTATTTTATTTTCTTGTATGAGTCGATCGTTGTTTGAATCCTTGTCCGAATAGCCTTCCTTTGAGAACGACCCGAGTCGGGTAGCTCGGTTACCACATGCCCAAAAATACTACAAACAAAATGGCGCCGTTGCCGGGGAAGGCGAGTAGGCCATTGGATTTAGACAATTGATTGACTTATTTTCCGTATTTCTCTTGCTTTTTGTGATTTTTCTTAATTTTGCGTGTTTCTCTTGCTTGTTTTCGTTTTCTCTTGTTATTTGGTGTTTGTGTTCTTGTATATATTGTGTCGTGTTATTCGTGTTTTGTGTTATTTTGTCTTGGTCTCGTGTGCCTTGGTTTGTTTGTTGTTCTTGTGCGAGGTAATCCGCTCGAGGAGCTCCGATGGACCCATATGATTATTCCTATGCCGGAAGCTCGTCTCGTGGACACCCCGACAATTACCAAGAGGAGATGTACACAACATATGGGGAGCCATCTTGTTTATATCCGAGTTATTCACCTTCTTACTCTTATGACGGATGCTCTACTTCCCATGGGTATGGCCCGAGCCATTTTTACCCGACATCTCGAGCCGATTATGTTTATGACATTCCGGGTCACGACGAGCCGCCTTATATCAATCCTCCACCTCCGGACTATTACTATCCACCGCCTCCGGATTATGAAGGAACACCTCCACCGGAGCCACCTCGAGGAGCTTCTCGAGTCAATTTGGACGACATCATGGAGCATTTAGAGGAGTGAAATCGATCCCTTCGTGCTTCAATGGCCCCCATGTCCGAAAAGGAAGAAACCGAGACCTTTGTTCCATCCTCTCCATCATTTGAGCACCTATCGGTTGGCCAACCTTGTACCTTGAGATCCGAAGCTTCAATTCCAACAACGGTTGTGCCTTCCGAACGTCAACGAGAGGTGTTGGCGAGCACTCAAGAGGCGCTTGCAAGCCTCATGTCAATCGTTGAGGAATTTCATAGTTGGAGTATTCCCATTCCATCCGTTTTTCAAGTCACACTCACGAAGTTTGACTCTACCGTGGTCTCTTTTCTTGATTTGGACGCCTCTCACATTCCGCTCGGTAGGTATTGTTCTCTATCGGCGAGGATTATCCGGGAGAGTACTCGGTTAGAGGGTGAGTTTCGAGCTATGGTGGATCGGTTCACCTCCTTGAATGAGATGGGCCTCACTCTCGTTTATGACGGTACTCAATCTCTCGACACGTGTGAGGACCTTGACGATTTGGTTGTTAAAGAAATATCCTCTCTTGACGATTCGACCGTGCATTCCACGTTAGGTACGTCAATTCTTTCTTCCGGTGATAGTGCTTTGAATTTAAGTTCTATTGTTGAGAGTGAGCATATGGAATCGTGTGATGATATGGTGTATGGTATGGGGGAGAATTCGTTTGAGGAGTTGGTTGCGCCTATTCATGTGTCGGATGAGTCAAGTAGTTTTGGAAGTGTTCGGGAGGATGATTTTGAGGAGAAGGATGTGGTAGTTGATGATGTTTTAGATGGTGTTGAGGAGGATTTTGAGCCTTTACGTGATGTCGTTGACCCGAGGTGTGCGTTGATTGATAGGTCGACTTGTGATGTTGAGTATAATGTGGTTCATATGTCGTTTGGGTCATCGTTTCGTATTATTGAGGACCGTGACCATTTGAAAGAGTTTAGTGTGCCTACGCCCGTACTCCCAATGCTTGAACTTGATGAGTACACGTTCGAGATAGTACAAACGATGACCGGGTTTGATTCGACGTGCTCCACGAATATTTTTATATTTTCGGAGGTCGAGTATGGGGCCTCGGTTCGTAAAGATTCATCTATCCTCTTTGTGGTTGTTGATATCCGTGCTCGGTTTTACAAGAATTCGGCCACGAGAGTATTTTTGGCCCGCCTTTGTTTGGTGCTACCGGTTCGTCTACTCTTGGAAAATACAAAGGCGTGGCATGATCGACATTTTTTCTTGGATCCCGGTTGATTTTCGTTGGGAACGTCGAGCTCAAGACATTAAATTGAGCGCTTCGTGAGAGACAACCCACGGTTATTGCCTTTTTCTTATTTTTCGCTTTTTATCGGAAATAAATAGCCCCGCTAGCCACACGAACACGGTATTTTTGGAGAAGGAAACGAGACTCGGAATCGAAATTTTATTGAAAAATGGGTTGAAAGATGGCAAAGTGTGGAAAATTTGAGCTAAGTATGGAAATTAATGAGAAGAGCTCGCGCCGACCTGCTCGGCAGTACCGACTTGTTAGAGCCGAGCCAAAAAAAAAAAGCCCGGGAATTGAG
>CACSLK010006441.1:6525025-6538435 GCA_902706635.1 Striga hermonthica
TGTTTTTTTTGTGTGTTTGAATAGTCGTGCAGTTTATTCCGGCTGACCTTCCTTGAGTACGACCCGGTGTTGAATCTTTCGATTCTACTCCGGTTAAAAATATTTACAACAGTGGCTACTGTTGCTGGTAGTTCGGTCGGGGCACAAAGTTGGGTCGAGGTTTTTGCTGCATAAAGTTCGAACGAGGTGGCTGAAGGGTGTTCGAGTTGTTTGACCACGAGAAGTTTGGGTGGTTCCGTCATCTGGGATTGAACATGGTCGAATATGGGTCATTGCCTGGCCGATTCTGGTATCCTTGTAAAGCACTGGCATCCGCATACTGCTCACTAGAGTCCTGCTCGAAAGATGAGGGGCATACTTCGGACCTATGCCCTAAGACTCCACACGCCCCACATGTATCAACAGCAAATGTATTAACCGGCTGAGACCCTCGTGCGGTAAGCAACCTCATCTGCTCAGTAAGCTCAGCTAGCTGTTGGGCCACCATATCATTGCTTGTACCGACCTCGCTGACTATTGCCCTCTTGCCTCGAGTGCTCTTTTGCGACAAGTTCGTACTCATCGTCTCAAAAATCTCAAACATCTCCTCGGTTGTCCTTGCTCTAATATCACCTCATGCCGCGTTGTCGACCATATACTGCAAGTTCTGGTGGAGGGAATCATAGAAGCCATTCATGAGTAGCCCCGGAGAGAGGTTGTGATGGGGGCACTGCCGTTGGAGATCCTTGAACCGCTCCCAAGCCTCGTGAGAAGACTCATTCGGTAATTGAGCAAACGAGACGATCTGTGACCGGAGCTCCTGAGTCTTCTGATGGGAGTAATACCTCCCAATGAACTTTGAGTACACCTCGGTCCATGTAGTGAGAGAACCGGGTGCAAGTGTCATGAACCAGGCCTTGGCCCAGTCCTTTAGAGTCTCGGGAAAGCACCTCAGCTTCAACTGCTCGTCATTAAGGTCATTGAGAGGGAAAGTGTTGAGGACATTGTAAAATTCCCGGATGAAGTTGAGTGGGTTCTCGCTTGGAAGCCCGTGGAATGCCGGCAGCTGGTTGTAGTGAATCATTTTAAGCTCGTAGTTTCGTGCAGCGTCCGACAAACGAATGCATGAAGTGACTGGCCCGATAGCCGGCTGGGCCAAGGTTCGGAGGGTGTTACGGGGAGCTTGCTCTTGTCGTTCACCCATATCGAGGTTGCTGCCTTCGGATGACTTTGGAGAATGTTCTTTCCCGTGCGATTCCAGAGTAAGCTCTTCCAACAGCTCCCTCAGGCTCTCGTTGACAGATTTGTTGATCGGATATAGCAATTTGCGTCCACTCCTGGTACGCATACACAAAGACAAGAAATCGTCACGAGCACCAGATTAACAAAGAAGAAAAACCTAAGAAAAACAAAGAATCAAAAATCAAGAACTGATAAACTAGCAAACTAAAACGAAGAGAAACACTAAAAAAATGAATAGGCGCACAATTATAGTCCTAAACCCTCCCCGGCAACGGCGCCAATTTTGTTGTAGGTATTTTTACCGGAGTAGAATCGAAAGATTCGTTCCCCGGGTCGTATCGCAAGGAAGGTTAGACGGATTCAATCGTACATTTATTCAATCACGGTAAATAGAAATAAAAATCCTAAACACTCTATTTCAATGGTTTTGGTTTTAATTATAACTAGTGACTTGAAAACAAATGAAAAGCAATTTAAATAGCAAACAAATTTACTCAAATTATTAAAGAGCTAGGGAATCGGGAATAATTGCTTTCGGTTCTAACACAACTATCGGCAATCAATTGCTCGGTTAAAGGACATGAATCGTTTCTCGTCCAGAGGCTCACTCTCAATAACTCTTCGTAACAAGAGAGTGAACGTACTCAACTATCAATTCTAACAACTCATAGACAATACTATTACGAATAAGTCTACTATAAACCAGCCTATATCGACCAACATCTCCCCTCTCGGTTCTACATGTTGATTAATTAGGTTAGAAAGATGATCAATCTACTAACCCTAGAATAAGAACAACTTGAATAGATATGAACAATTAAGAACAAGCAATTATAATCGAACCTAATCAATCATCCACTATCCCTAGCATATGGATTTAGCTACTCATATGGAATTCAACATCAAAACTCATAAAAATCCAAGCCATCATCATCAATCACACAATTGAGAAAAGAAAACTTACGATTAATAATGATAGTTCAATGTTGAATCCAAAAACATCAAATCCAAAGCAAGCAAAGTAGAGTTTTGATCTCCAAAATCCAATCAAAAGAGTAAAAACATCAAAAGGAATGAGTTTCTGGAGAGAAAAGGTGTAAAAACGAAGTCTGGAATGTAAATATTTATGTCTAGGTTGAAATTCTGAACTTAAAATCCCATCCTCGAAAATAGCGCCGATCAAGTCGCGAGTCGCGACATAAGTCGCGAGTCGCGACATTCACTTTTGCCGAGTCGCGAGTCGCGATATCTCGCGAGTCGCGCGTCTTCAAAAATCTTTATTTTCTGGGGAATGTCGCGATCTAGCTCGCGAGTCGCGACTCAATCTCGCGAGTCGCGACATTGACTCGCGATTCGCGACTCTCCTCGCGAACAGCTCCTTTTCGTCTATGTTGGACTCGCGAGTCGTGACATTTGTTTAGTATAGATTTGATGGGCAAGGGATAACCGAGTTACCCGACTCGAGTCGATCTCGAGGGAAGGCTATTCGGAGCTTTATCTACTAAATGATCGTCCAAATCACAAAAAGGGGGAAATAAAGTCCTAAACATTCTAAGCAATTGATTGGGAGGTTGATTAACACTAAACAAGCACTTAAGAACGAGCAATTAATTGAAGGCAAGATCAAAAGACGAGCAATTCGCAAACTAAACCATCGGAATCTCAAATCATAAACGCAACGAGATGGTAATCACATAACATTGTCATGCTAGCTAAACCCTAGGTAGATAAATCACACTCTAGCACAAGACGAGTAAGCATTCATCTCCTAATCGCACTTAGTCAAGCATTCATGATCTAAAGCAACAATCTTTTCCTCCAAACAACACAAGCACAATATCAATTTTCTCAAAGAGCAAATAAAGATATACGAAGTAATGGGCTTACGACTAATACCCACTCTTACACGCACTTGGAAGAGAAACGGAGTCAAAAGCTCGAAACTTTACTCGTAACAATGTCGTCGGAGAACCTCCTGGAAAATGACATGATTTTCTAGTCTATAGAGAAAACATAAATATAAGCTAAGTTCTAAAAGGGAAAAATGAAATAATGAAAGATGGATCCCCAAAATACAAAGCATCAAATGTATTTATACTACTAGGCAAAACACACACTAACACACACACATTTAATGATAAAAACTCGCTAGGTAGGTTGAACTCGCAGGTTAAGTCTTCGATTTCGCAGGATAAATTCGCTAGGAAGTGGAACTCGCAGGATACGTGAATTCGCAGGATAGAGGATGAAAACTCGCAGGATAGCATAAGGAATTCGCAGGATAGAGTAAACTCGCAAGATAGCACATATTCGCAGGATAGAGGTGCATTTTCGCAGGCTCTAAATTTCTTCGTTGTCCCGACCGCTAGCTCGACTTTTAAGGCTCTTAACTCGACGCACACTCCTCCAATCGACTCGGAACTTCCTTCCGACCTACAAAAACACCAAAATGCACAAAGAGATAGAACAATATAGAAAATGATCAAAAACGAAAAGCTACTAAAAATGAACAAACATGGACCGGGACATACAAACCGAACTTAAAAAGACTCGAATCAAGCAAATAAAAACGCAAGAAAAACACACAAAAACATAACAAACAACTCCCCCACACTTAGTTCTTTGCTTGTCCTCAAGCAAACAATATCATTAACTTTTGAAAAGATAAATTTATTTAATTGTTCATCACTCATCAAGCCATACCTAGCTCATCTTACCCGCAATACTTAGTAACATCAAATTAGAATCATACAAAACAAAACCGTCCAATGCTCCACCACACATAGTCGACTCATCACAAGCATACTTTTACAAATCTACTCGAGAAAACGCACGCATCGATGTCCCAACAAAGAATGAATCATAAACTCATGGAACCAAAAGATCCTAATCACATATCAAGAATATCCAAGGCACAAATGAATGTTTCCCTCTCTTATTCATCTTTTTTTTAAGAGCCGATTTTTCCAAATGAGAGTTATCCGGACGATTATTACTTAGGTATAATCTCGAGGGTTTACCTCGAGCCTCCTAAGCCGGTTTCCCATACTCGTTGTTCCGGTCTATCTATAATAGACGCACTGGTTCAAGTGGAGTTTAATCCTTCAAACTCACACGAACTCCAATAAATTTTTTTTCGTGTGTCACTTTTTCCAAACGAGGATTTCCGAACAATATTATCTAGGTTTGACCTCGAGGGTTTACCTCAAGTTCCCTAGACCGGTTTCCCGCACTCGGTATTATAATTCACCGGGATGAATCAAAACAAGAGGAGTGTAATCCGTACGACCCCGCGATACTCACTTTTGATTTTTTTTTTTAAGAGAGCAACAATTCCATATAACAACGTGAACTTCACCTAAAATATGATCAAACTAAATGTCACGGAGTGTACAAAATGAGAATACATGTATGCTAAAAACAAGAGACCTCAAAGCACGCAAGTTCAATGTATGGACCAATCGGGCATTGCAAAGGACAAAACAATACGTAATTCTAAATCATGTGTTCCACAATCACGAATCTTCATCTACTTAGAATTGTCGGAATTGGAATCATTACAAGGCATTAAACAAGATAGTTCAAAACGACATAAACAATTTATCCAATAAAAGTTAACAAATTGACCAAACATCGAACTTCACGAGGGGGGATCGACAAAAGCACACAAGACTAACACACAAAACCGGTCCAAGACACTAAAAACAAAAAGATAAACACCTAAGACAAAGCAAGCACCACCTAAGCATGCATAATCAAGAAAAAAAACTCTCCCCCACACTTCAAACAAAACAATGTCCTCATTGCTTAACCAACAAAGTATAAGGAAGGAAACCAAGATCATATAAGCCCATGCGGTGAATACCATAAAACACAAGAAATGAAAGAAAATAAAATGAACACATAAACACAAGAGCACATAAAAAGAAACAAAGAGAAAGAGAAAATAAATAAAAGGAAGTGCGTACTCAACACGGTGAATAATCACCGTGTATCTATTGGCGTTTCATCTGGTAGAATGGAAGAATTGGGCTCGATGGCCCTTTCGTGCTCAAATTGATGGAGTCGTGCGTCCAAAAACACAATATGGTCCTTCAACGTGTGCACATCGCCCCGAATGGATTGGTAGGCATCTCATTTTCGTTAATGGAGGGATGTTGACGGCCTTTGGTAACATCGGTTGGGTGGTCGGAGGTGAGCTCTTGGTATTCGGTTGCTTCTCTTTCGGAGGCATAGTGCTTAAGAGCCAAATGTGCAACTCCGATAATTTCCTACAAAAGAGTCTCGACACGTCCGGCAAGACGTGTCTCCAAACACACAACCACAATATCTAAAGCACACCCGATAATCTATTACCGAATTCCAATGCAATCCTCAATTAAATAACAATCAACACTCATTAACATATAGCCAATTTCACGTTTAAACACCAATCAACCAACCAAACAAGCAAAATTCCCAAACTCCACAAACAAAATTCCCAAACTCCAATGAATCTCGGATCAATATGTATGAGTAGGGTTTAGCCAATATACCTTATGTCAGAGAATGAAGGGAATCACCGAAAAATGAGCGGCTCGTAAATAGATGCCGTCGGTAGGGAATCGAGGATGTGGCCGGAGGTCAGAATCGCAGTTGAGACTAGTCGAGGTGGTAGTACATAGAGCCCAAACGGAACTCGATTGCTGGAAATTGGGCTTGGTTTGGTGGTCTCCGGATTTCAAAACTTTGAGCTCGGAGGTGAGGCTCGCTGTGGCCGGAGATTGGAGCGCGCGCAGAGGTTATCGTCGTTGGGGCTGTGCGCGGATGTCGGAGCTGCTGGTCGCCGGGCGAAAATTGGCTGAGCAGATGTCGGTCGCTGGAAGTTGCAGGTTGAGGGTAGTCGGAGGTCGGGGTGGTGAAGGAAATCGCGGGGCTAAGTAGCTGGAAATTGAAAGTCGCCAACGGGAATTGGAATTCTTGTTCGCCGGAGTGGAACGGTGCTCAGATGGTTTGCGGTCGCCGTGAAGGTGCAGTGAGGGGCTCACCATGGCGGACTGCATGATTTCCAGGAGGTGGAAACTCATTCGTGCCAGAAAAATCGCGGAGGCTCGCGCCATTGGTCGGAAATCGGAGCAGAGAGGTCAGAAATTACGCCGCCTTCGGTGAGAGGAGCACTCCGCGTCGCCGGTTGATGCAGGGTTGTCGGCCGGAGCCGTTGGTGAGAGCTCGGAATTTGCGGTGGTGGTCGGTGAGAGAAGGAGAGAGATGAGGCGCAGCTGCGGGTTTGGGGAAGAGAGAGAGAGAAACGAGCTGAGGGAAAGTGCAATAGGGTTTGAGAGTTGACCAAGTTTTGACTCCCTTTTTTATATCCTGCGAAAATTTTGTGCTCGCTAACGCGATTTCGAGCCCGCGAAATTTTGAGTCTGTCAAGTTGTCTTGCTCGCGAATTTTTTTCTAGCCCGCGAAATTTAGCTGCAGTCAAAGAATTGTAGCTCGCGAAAATGCTCTATCTAGCGAAACGAAATTAGAGCCCGCGAATTTCAGCAATTTCAACACTTAGAAATATTTTGATAATTTTCAATCAAAAATCTCAACTCAACATATAAACACAATAAAAACTCGATTTCCCTCTTTTTTTTTCGCCTCGGCTCTAACAAGTCGGTACTGCCGAGCAGGTCGGCACAAGCTCTCCAATTTTTATTTTATTTTTTTTTTAAATAAGGGAAAAGGAAATGAAAAAAACAAAAATAAAAAAGAAAGAAAAGAAAGAACAAAAAAAAACGTGGGTTGCCTCCCACGAAGCGCTCGGTTTAAAGTCGTGAGCTCGACTTTCCCGTCAAATCATAGTCAACCGGGCATGGCTTGACGAGCTCCTCCATCCTCATTTTCGGACTCGTCAAAGAACACATTCGCCCACTTACTCCTCGGGGATATCGGGGGCTTCTTCTTCAACTCCTCACCCCTCATAAGTTTCATGCCGGTTTTCGTGAACTTCCAAACCCTGCCATTCTCATCATCATTCAAACTCGGTGGGCTATCTCCCGACTTTTTCTCTCCACATTTGGATTTCTTTCTCGCCCTTGCTTACCCGATTTCACATCATTACTAATTCCATCACCATCTTTAAATTTCTCACCTTTCACTCCTACTCCAAGTTTATCCTTAAAACCATCATTAACATTCTTTCCCAACTCCAAAACATCATTTGTACCTACAAAACCATTTCCATTAGATAATTTAAGATTAGAGTTGAGATGTACCTCATTGTCGAAGTCCTCCACGAACGAGCATTGGCCAACTTTGGTTGGAGCATCCCGGGCATTGTTCATCGTGAAAGTAGCAATCTCTCCATTAGCCGAGAGAGTGACTCGTCCCTCCTTGACGTCGATAATGGTGTTGGTCATTGCCATAAAGGGTCGACCAAGCAAATCGTGTGCTCCTTCCCGGTATTCGGGACATATCCAACGTCGAGGACTACGAAATCGACCGGAACGACAATCGAACCAACCTTGACCAACACATTTTCGATTATACCTTTTGGCTCCCGCAAGGTGCGGTCCGCCAATTGGAGGCTCATCCGAGTCGGCTTAAGACCTTGTAAACCCAATTGTTTGTATATAGAATATGGCATGAGGTTTATACCGGCACCTAAGTCGAGCATCCCGGTTGTAGCCTTTCCATTCCCAAATGTGATCTTCATGACGAAGGCTCCCGGGTCACACTCTTTCCGAGGTATAATAGTCGAGGCTACCTCGGAAATCATGACTTTCTCATTATCCCCGAATCTCCTCTTTTCGAAGCTAGATCTTTGAAAATTGAACATATGCCGGCACGTTTTTGATAACGTCTAGTAATGGGAGATTCACGATTACCTTCGAGAGCATGTCAAAAAGATCCTTAAATTGACGCTCCTTCTTTGTATCTTGCAAACAGCTCGGGAAAGGACCGGTGGTCGGTATGGTGCATCCGCTTTGTGCAAAGCCTTACGGGCATCCTTCTTCCAACTCTCCTTCTCAATCCTCTCGTCAACAACGGTTTTCCCTTTCGAAACATCAACTTTCTCACCCGACTCATCATTATCCTCATCAACAATAACTTCAACAACCTTATTTTCCACGGGTACCTCAACGCGATTATCGACCTTCTTACCACTTCTCAACACCGTAATAGCATTCAAGTGCTCGAGTTGGCTCGGGAGCTTATCTTTCATTTTGCTCCTTTGGATATCCCCAATGGAACTCCCGAGTTGCCCCACTTGAGTCTCGAGGCATTTGAGATAGGCTTGAATCGATGGCACTCCTTTGATGGTGTCGTGCAATTTGGAGACGGTGGAGGCCAATGATTGAAGACACTTCTCTAAGCTTTCGATCCGAGTCTCCGAGGACTCTCCATTAGCATTCCTCTTGGGCTTGGGTGGAGGTGGAAAAGGTTTCCTTGGAATGAAACCTCCACGCCCTTGTGGATATCTTTGAAACTCGGGCCTCGGTTGATATCCTTGGAATTCTTGCCTCGATTGGAATGGTGGTCGGTTGTTCGGTTGAGCATATTGTTGAGGTTGGGAATAGGATTGTTGTGGTGCCGGATGGGGTGGATAGGTTGCTTTCGGGTCCCTCAATGAAAAGTTAGGGTGGTTTCGCCATCCGGAATTATAAGTGTTCGAGTAAGGATCGTTTTGGACCCGGGGGGCGTACCCTTGAATAGCATTGATGTCGTAGGGGACTCCTTCAAGATTTGGATCGTAGGCCGGCATCATATAATTTGGGCACGCATGTCCTTCGTGGCCGGCCTCTTCACAACACCCGCATACTTCGGCCATCACCACTTGAGTCAACTTGGCATCCCTTAGCCGGAGTTGTTTGAGTTTTTCTTCTAACGAGGCAAGCTTGGCAAGAACGGCATCGTTCGAGGACCCGGTAGTTTGTGTAGCCTCATTAACGGGGGCCCTCTTACGAACGCTCTTCCTTTGTGAATTTTCGCTCAACATCTCATACAAATTGTAGATTTTCTCCTCCGTGTGGCTCCCTATGTCTCCACCGGCCGCATGATCGACCATATATTGAAGAGTTTGGTGGAGACCATCATAGAAGAATTGGTTGAGCACACTGAGGCAGAAGTGATGATGTGGGCATTGGATTTGATATCCCTTGAATCGTTCCCAAGCCTCGTGGAAAGTCTCACCGATATTTTGGCTAAAGCTAGCCATTTGAGTCAGGAGGTCGGTGGTCTTTTGATGAGAGTAGTACTTGCTCATGAACTTTTTGTAGACGGCTTCCCACGTGTTGAGTGAACTCAGAAGCAATGTCATGAACCAAGTCTTGGCTCGGTCTTTCAATGTGTACGGGAAGCATCTCATCCGGAGTTAATTCTCGGTTAGGCCTTGGAGTGGGAATGTGTTGGCGGTTGCATAGAAATCTCGGATGAAGTTGAGAGCATCCTCTTGAGCTAGGCCAAAGAATGACGGGAGTTGATTTAGGTGGATGGTCTTGAGGTTGTAGTTTCGGGCCGCCTCCCCCAGCACGAGGCACGAGGTGTTGTCTCCAATGATAGGTCGTGCGAAGTACCTCATGTTCGGGGGAGGTTGTGGAAGTTGGCTCTCTTGTCCCGCCATCGGTTCGGGTTCGGGATGCGGTTGAGGTTCTTCGATATTAAGTTCAACAAAGAGATCGAATGGGGGTGTCTCCTTTTGGGGTCTTCCTCTTCGTCTACCTTGCATAAACACAACCACAAACTATACCCGTGAATGCACCATTAGAAAGCAAGGGAAAAAATCAAAATTGAAAACACAAACTAGAACAAAAATCACCTAGAAAATCAAGAGAAATAAAGAGAAAAACGGAAATTAAGCAAAATCACATGAAACAAGAGAAACACGAGAAAAAAGAACAATCAAATAGCAAATTAGGTGTCCTACTTGCCTTCCCCGGCAACGGCGCCATTTGTTTAGTATAGATTCGATGGGCAAGGCAAAACCGAGTTACCCAACTCGGGTCGATCTCGAGGGAAGGCTATTCGGAGCTTTATCTACTAAATGATCGTCCAAATCACAAAAAGGGGAAAATAAAGTCCTAAACATTCTAAGCAATTGATTGGGAGGTTGATTAACACCAAACGAGCACTTAAGAACGAGCAATTAATTGAAGGCAAGATCAAAAGACGAGCAATTCACAAACTAAACCATCGGAATCTCAAATCATAAACGCAACGGGATGGTAATCACATAACATTGTCATGCTAGCTAAACCCTAGGTAGATAAATCACACTCTAGCACAAGACGAGTAAGCATTCATCTCCTAATCGCACTTAGTCAAGCATTCATGATCTAAAGCAACAATCTTTTCCTCCAAACAACACAAGCACAATATCAATTTTCTCAAAGGGAAAATAAATATATACGAAGTAATGGGCTTAAGACTACTACCCCCTCTTACACGCACTTGGAAGAGAAACGGAGTCAAAAGCTCGAAACTTTACTCGAAACAATGTCGCCGGAGAACCTCCCGAAAAATGACATGATTTTCTAGTCTAGAGAGAAAACATAAATATAAGCTAAGTTCTAAAAGGTAAAAATTAAATAATGAAAGATGGATCCCCAAAATACAAAGCATCAAATGTATTTATACTACTAGGCAAAACACACACTAAAACACACACATTTAATGATAAAAACTCGCTATGTAGGTTGAACTTGCAGGTTAAGTCTTCGATTTTGCAGGATGGTTTTGCTAGGAAGTGGAACTCGCAGGATACGTGAATTCGCAGGATAGAGGATGAAAACTTGCAGGATAGCATAAGGAATTCGCAGGATAGAGTGAACTCGCAAGATAGCACATATTCGCGGGATAGAGGTGCATTTTTGCAGGCTCTAAATTTCTTCTTTGTCCCGACCGCTAGCTCGACTTTTAAGGCTCTTAACTCGACGCACACTCCTCCAATCGACTCGGATCTTCCTTCCGACCTACAAAAACACCAAAACGCACAAAGAGATAGAACAATATACGAAAATGACTCAAAAGCTACTAAAAATGAACAAACATGGACCGGGACTTACAAACCGAACTTAAAAAGACTCGAATCAAGCAAATAAAAACGCAAGAAAAACACACAAAAACATAACAAACAACATTCTCGCGAGTCGCGACACTAACTCGCGAGTCGCGAGAAGTCCTAGGCAGCTCTTCAGTCCGTTTTTTTTTTCGGTCATTCCTTCAGTATTCTGAGAACGTTAATGGGTCTTCTTGATATACCGGTCTCAGCTCAAGTAGTCCCGTCCTCGATCAGCACAACCTACCTTCTGAAAACACAAACACGAAGAAAACACAACAAAAAGACGCACAAAACGAAATGAAGAGAAAAAATGGAAAAATCACAGAATTGGACCAAATAAACTACGAAAATCCTATAAGTGGGGAAAAATAAAGAGAAAATAAACCCAAAATAAAGACACAAAAATGGGACAAACAGAGGTCGCTCTCATGCTATTATTTTTTTACATTCGTCCGTTTAGTTCATGGTCCGTACGTGCTTCATGTTGATCCCGTTGGATTTTTCGATCCGAGCTCGAAGGACTCACATTATATTCATTCTCTCTCCTTACCGGATGATCACTATTAGACACAAGGTGATGGCCATACCGTGTAGAGTACGCGCTTTCTTTTCTTTTCTTGTTTTTCCCTTTCTCTTTCTTTTTAAATGATTGCGTGTTTCTTTTCTTTTTCTCGTTTGTATAGTTCGTTTTGTTTTTATTTTTATTCTCGCATGAAGCTTATGTGATTACGTGCTCTTTCCTATGCTTTTGTTGGTCAAGCAATGAGGGCATTGCTTTGTTTTAAGTGTGGGGGAGGGGTTTGCATGATTATGCATGCTTTAGGCGTATTTTCTTTTCGTTTAGTTGTGTCGTGGACCGGTTTTGTTTGTTTTTGTGTGTTTTGTGTCGATTTACTCATATGAGAATTGATGTGAGTCCAATTGCTCGGAATGACTAAGTGGCTAGATTGGATTGTCGTTTGTGTTCATTATTAACTCTCATGATTTATGTGCTCAATGATTTTGACGGTTTTTATAAAATGAAATGATTATTTGGTGGCATTGGAACTCGCATGTGAATTCACGAGACTTTCTTGTCCTTTTTTCGTTCTTGATTGAGGATCTTGGTCATGCTTGCCTTATGTTCAATTGTTGATTAAACGTGTTATGCTATACACTTTGTGTACGTCGTGATTGAGTTGTGATGATTATGATTGTATTTGTGATGTACCTTTGTGTGCCAACCCCTAAAAAAAAAGAGAATAAAAAGTGAGTTTGCGAGGAAGTATGGATTAGGCTCCTCTTATTCCGAGCCACTTAGTTGATTGGGATAATGAGCCCTGCAAACCGGTCTAGGAAACTCGAGGAAATCCCTCGAGGTTAAACCTAGGGAATCTCATCCAGAAACCTCGTTTGGAAAGAGAAGGTCACAAAATGTGTTCATGGGAGTCGAAAGGATTAGGCTCCTCCTGGCTCGGTTAATCTTCTGGATAGATCGGGTCAATGAGCACGGGAAACTGGCCTAGGCGACTTAGGAATAACCCCCGAGGTTAAACCTAGGTAATAATCGTCCTAACGGCTTCCATTTGGAAAAAGTGACTCATTAAAAAAAATGGAAAAATGAAAAAAAAATGGGGGTTGGCTTATGGTCTCGATTTTACTATCCTATACATTGAGTAGACCGTTTTGAGCTTTTTGCACGTGTTTATTGTAGAACGAAGTTTGCATTGAGTAAATCATGATTGAATAACTTGGGACTTGTTTTTGTTTTGTTGGATTCACATGTGGGAACCGTGCTCTCGAGTTTGAGTTTTACTTTGTAAATAACCAAGTGATTAGGTGAGTACATAATGCATGTTTGTTGATCTTGGACTGCTCGATCTCTCCATTCAACACTACTTGTTGTTTTGTTTGTTTGAGGACAAGCAAAGGTTTAAGTGTAGGGGAGTTGTTTGTTGTGTTTTTGTCCTTATTTTCTTGTGTTTTATGTGTTTTGTTTTGTGGTTCTTAGGTCCGTTTTTAGGATCGACCGGTCCATTTTGTCGTGTTTTGTACATTCTTTCTCTTGTATAGCTTGTTCGTATTTTTGCGCATTTTCTCTTTGTTTTTGGTGTGATTAGGTCCATTTCATCGCGCACGAGGAGACGAGCCGACCAAGCCGTCCAATCTGTAAATTCCGACCA
>CACSLK010006441.1:6544815-6557963 GCA_902706635.1 Striga hermonthica
AAAAAAAAAAAAAAACCAAAGTATGAAAAAATCATATGGTGACTATTTACTTTTATTATTATTATCATTATTAAGATTGCTATGTGGGTTAATCAGTTATATTTTGAAAACAAAATTATACTTTTACTCAATCTTTTAATTATTGTACCGTACTAGTCAATATTACTGGTAATACCAGATACCGGTGGTCCGACTGGTACATTTACACTCTAAATATTGTTTTCGCCAGAATGCCGATTTATACGGGTTTCATGGTTTTACCGGTCAAAATACCCGTTTATGTTAGTTTTTTTTTAAAATATTTTTTATTATATTTCATTAATTTATTTATATAAATTAAAAGTTCTACATTTAATTTTAATATATTTACATTATTAATAGATGTTAATTAATTTTAGTATTAATTAAATTTAGATTTGTAACATTACTTTTATTATAATAATAAATTAATTTAATATTTATTGAAATCGGTAAAAAATAGACGGTAAAACCAGTTGAACCGGTTGAACCGCATATCGTTGGTTCGTCCGGTATGATTACTGGTACTGTATTTAAAACAATGCTTTTATTATTATTAAGGACAAAGTCCACTTTTGGTCCTCCATGTTTAGGGGGTATCCAGACTGAGTCCCCATTATTTTTTGCTGCCCAATTTTAGTCCTTAAAACAAAAAAATGTAGTCCCTATTATGTTTTCGTGCCCAATTTTAGTCCTTAAAACAAAAAATGTAGTCCCTATTATGTTTTGGTGCCCAATTTTAGTCCTTAAAACAAAAAATGTAGTCCCTATTATTTTTTGTGCCCAATTTTAGTCCTTAAAACAAATAAATATAGTCCCTATTATGTTTGGGTGCTCAATTTTAGTCCTAAAAATATAAAAAATGTAGTCCATATTATGTTTTGGTGCCCAATTTTTGTCCTAAAAACCAAAAAATGTAGTCCCTTAACCTCAATTTATGTGAATTAACGGTCCACTTTTGTTAATAACATCAAAGTAGTTGTGTAAAATAATTTAAAACATCGAAAAGATGTAATCAAATTTCAAAGGAACAAATTATTGACCTGATTATAAAAATCATGATACATTCATTGCATAATTATTAATTATTAAATATTAAATAATAAAATTATATATTTATATTACATACCCTGCACACAACAATCCATCCACTCGTCCGTGAGTGGGTCCGGCTCATTTTCTAGTGCCTTGCGCATTTCCCTGACGAGCCTCCTGGGTCGTCGTACGTCCGGCAGTTGGGGAACTGCTTGAAGAACTCGTTCGAGAGGTGGTTTGCGTAAATGACAATTTTGTCCATGGCCAGTGCCTCAATAATTTGTTCCTTTAAAATTTGATTACATCTTTTCGATGTTTCAAATTATTTTACACAACTAATTTGATGTTATTAACAAAAATGGACCGTTAATTCACATAAATTGAGGTTAAGGGACTACATTTTTTGGTTTTTAGGACTAAAATTGGGCACCAAAACATAATATGAACTACATTTTTTTTTATTTTTAGGACTAAAATTGGACACCCAAACATAATAGGGAATATACATATTTGTTTTAAGGACTAAAATTGGGCACGAAAACATAATAGGGACTACATTTTTTGTTTTAAGGACTAAAATTGGGCACCAAAACATAATAGGGACTACATTTTTTTGTTTTAAGGACTAAAATTGGGCACCAAAAAATAATGGAGACTCAGTCTGGATACCCCTAAACATGGAGGACCAAAAGTGGACTTTGTCCTATTATTAATGTCATACAAGTTTATGCAGTTTTTTCACAATATTTTTCTAATAAAAGTATAAATATTTATAAAAATAATATGTGTGTTAAATGGTTAGGAACTTAGTCCGATCTGATTTAATACAAGATCAATTGATTTATAAAAGGTAAAAAAATCAGAGCCCGAATTTTAAAATTGTACATCAGTATAGAAAATAATCAAGAAATTTATAAAGAGACACAAAGAAAATACCTCATTGTTGAAACGATGTAAAGCCGAGTCATTATCTGCAGCCCTCAACAGAAGAAAGAGCTTCTTCACATTTGGTTGAACCCTTAGAATTTTCTCAATAAAAACTGCATTGAATATATATATTCACGGTATTATTATTTATATATTATTATACAATTTCACTGCAATTGAAATAAAATTATTAAATTAACTGAGAGAAATAGAAAAATTACCCTTTGCAAGAAAGCCAGTAACACCAATTACAAGAATGCCTCTGTTTTCAAGAAATTTGAGAATGCTATTAAACTCCATTTGTTTTCCTTGTTTAGGAGACTTGGGAGTTAGGAGGGGCAACAGAAAAGATGATGAATAGAACAAGTTTTTGAGGGCATGTTTGGCATGAGTAAGCGTAGATTAAACGTGGAACTTGAAAAAGTAAAGTGAGTGTGATTGTACACCTGAAAAAGATTCTCACTATTAGAAACATAATATTTAGTTGGGACTTTCTACAGTCAAGTACCCTTTGTACCTACTTAACATCAGGTACCTCTTGATATCACCATTAGATTGACTCAGAGATTAATATCAACCATTAGATTCAAGGTACAAGATGGTACAAGCAAACAAAGAATGTTGGTCGCCTTGTACTTGGTCTCGTACTCCTCGTACTTGCAAAAACCTATAATACCCTTATTCATTAAAAATTAAAAATTTAAATTAATAACTTATAAAATAATAATTGTATTTATTTTGAAGGCCTTACATTTATATTATTTGTATAACAATCCTTTTAAGTACAAAAATCATCACAACCTTAATTTAATTTACAAATTAATATTCCAAAAATCAAAATCAACATCTCCTCCTTCCTCCTAACCCTCTGGCGGGCCCAATCCCAAATCCTTTCCACACCCGTCGCCCCGCCGCCGGCCTCTGACGCCTGCGTCGGAGTATTCCTCTCTTATTCCTACGAAGGCGGAAGGATCTCCCCATCGATTCGACCCTCGGATCCAGCCCGACAACCCTACCGGTTCCTGTCCTCCGTTCTTAACAACGACGCCCACGAGCTCAAATCCTGGTGAGTTTTCATCGGGTTTCAGCATGACGAATATCTGGTGTCGGCCACGAATGTCGTGCTTGCAGATGGGAGCGCGATGCCGGGGTCCGTGGGAAACGGGTCGGTCTTAGCGGGGTTCCCAAATTCGGATCTGGAAACGGGTATCGAGACGGCGAAGGAATTGTCCCCAGTTTGGGGCGGTCCCGCTGGATGTACATGTGCCTGCAAATATCGCTCTGGTGAATTTAACTGACTATGACTCATGTTATGTCATTAAGTTGCATATCCTTATTTGGGATTTCTTTTGTTGCAATGATGTTATTTTGTAGTATGTTGTCAATTTTTCATTGCATATAAATCAGCTCTTGTTGGAGAAAAAGATAGCAATACTACTCTGAATACATTGTTTTCTTTTCAAGAAATTCTTGCTTTCAAAGATTTATGTGACTGTCTATTTAATTTGATGATCTCTAGCTACATCAGACATCATGTCTTTGTAATCTTATGCTAGTCTTTTGTAATCAATATGGTCCAACTGGCGCCAAAGTTGATTGATATTGTGGAGTTAGATTGAAAGTGTTCGATAGATGGTGACAGGTCCTCTGTGACAGAAGGACGAGATGGGCTTGGCAAATTTAGTCAGTTTTATGTGATTTTGGTGTCAATGCAGTTTATTAGTTTCCTACAGTTTCTGTTTGATTGCCTGTGTGTGTATGTGTGACTGTATTTGAGTTTCAATTGTGTATGAACTTGACTTTGGCACCTCTTACATAATGCATTTGCTTACATCTTTTGACAATATGGTACCTATTCTTTGCTGGTGTTTTCTTGATTTAAGTTTTTGATATTATGGTTTCCAAATGTGAAATCCATAAATGATTTTAGGAAAATTGCCCTATTGTTATGGGAAAAAGGTGAGTTCTTTTGTATCCAAGAGATTAATCTCATGCCTTCTCAAGTAAAGGAACATTTACAAGATTTTTAAGGGATCATTAGCTTCAAAAGTGGTTGGATGAGATCACTTATCTATTTCCTCTGAAATTAAAATTACAAATGTTCTTTTGATATTAGCATCTATATTACGAATTCCATATTGTAGTAGCATAATATATATCTTTATATATTTATGAAAGGAAATATAAATATCGTAAGTGATTGCAATACCTTTAGCCTAAGAGTGAAGTGCCCAGCAATTGACCAAACCATATTCCATTTTATGGTATGGTTTGGTTTCTAAATGGTTGGCTCTTTCTATGTGTGTATATGAATAACTCCATTCTTGTTATGAGCTAACCTGGACTCCACATTTTAATTAGATATTTCTTTTTATTTTATGAGTAATAGATGATTCGTCTCGGAACAATTTAAGGCGATTTGAATTTTAACCTTAATATGGGTTTCGGGAATTTGCATTATGAACTGCATGTGGACTTGGCCTTTTCCAGTATTTCCTTTTTAGAAAATATTTCAAACTTTGAATATTACTGGTTTTAGAATGGTTTTCTGTTTGAGTCTCATTATGTTATGTACAAATCGTGTCAGAGGAGGTTAGCATATGGGGATGGCCATTGCAGACAGCTGGATTGCTCACTGCACAACACTCACCGCTCGTTCAGTATTTTATCGGGAAGAGTTACTGAGGTATTGTTAATGAATAACTGATTCATTTTAGTAATTATGTAAATTTTGTTCATTCATGCATTAAATTATCACAGTGGAGCAATTGAGAAGCCTATTTTGTTTGTACAGATACTTCATGGACGCGAGAAAAATGGAGTTGTTCTATCGTGCAGCTTGATCCCAATACTTCAAGCTTTGATCAAAATAGGGTAGTTAAAATTTCCAGCAACATCAATTGTGCTAAAGATCCACATTTTTTTTCTATATTTTTGTATTTGCGTTGTCCCTTGTCTTCTCTTATTCTTGCGCAGTACATCATAATTTGTACTAGCCCGAGCCAGAAAACTAGATTCACTGCTCAACTTGAGCACGAGCCCGTACTTTTCACTTTGTAAGCTTGAAAGTTTGACTAGCCTCTCAAATTTCGAGCCAAACTCGAGCGTTTGTTTGTTTTTGTTTTTTTTTTTTTTAAGTCGAGCTGAGACTCGAGCAAGATGGACTCGTCAAGCTTGAGCAGTTGTCAAAAATATGAGTATGACTCAATTAGACTAATGTTCGACTCGACTTGTTTGCAACTCTAATTGATGTGGAAATCAGTGACTCAAATAAAGTGATAATAATTAAAATATCATGATATTCTTTAGTTAATTATTAAATGACAAAATTCAAATATTTTAATTCTTAATAATTAAAATATAAAGCTTGATCATGTTAAGAAACATATTCATCTTGTACAAAATCAACATATTCATCGTGTTAATAGACATATTCATCTGAGAAAGAAACATATTCATCTTATAATTTAACATATTTAGCTGATAATAAAACATATTCATCTTATAACATAACATGTTCATCTTATAAGTTGACATGTTCATTTTACAAAGAAACATATTCATCTTGCACAAAATCAACATATTCATCGTTTATGTTCATTTTACAAAGAACATATTCATCTTGTACAAAATCAACATATTCATCGTGTTAAGGACATATTAATCTGAGAAAGAAACATGTTCATCTTACAATTTAACATATTCAACTGATAATAAAACATAGTCATCTTATAATTTGACATGTTAATTTTACAATGAAACATATTCATCATGTTAAGAAATATATTAGATACAAAATCAACTTATTCATCGTGTTAATAAACATGTTCATTTTATAATTTAACATATTCAGCTGATAATAAAACATTCATCTTATAGCATAACATGTTCATCTTATAAGTTGACATGTTCATTTTACAAAGAAATATATTCATCATGTTAAGAATCATATTCATCTTGTACAAAATCAACATAAATAAAATAGAGCGGTACATTTCTACGCTAGAGGCATAATTTCCTCTGGGCCATTATGTTTATGTTTTTCTACAGTTTTGCACAAATGTCCTAGTTGACGATATGAACTTCGCTCGTTTTTCAGTTTTGTACGTTTTGCTTTCATCTCATTCCCATAGAGGGGTGTAGTAACATCAAATCAGTTTGTAGTTTATTTTGAGCAAGTAATTGTTTGATTATAAGACTGGAAAACGTGAACTGAAACATGATTTTCGAACACGATTTTAATATGATTAAGGTTTGAAACTTTCAATTTAACTAGGAATTTGATAATGTTATTCAGGAGATATATTGTGTAAACCAAAATGTCATGATATTTTAATTATTATCACGTTATTTGAGTCACTGATTTTTAAGATGGCCGCTAAATAAATAGCGAGAATTAAAATTTAATGTATCAAATTATTTTATTTATTGATAATATTTTAAGATTTTTAAATGTTTATGGTTTTCTTAATAAATTGAGAGTTTATTTGCGCATAACTGTCCTATCAAATAAGATAATTGTTTCGGTAATATGTATTTAATTTGTAAAATGAACGTGTCAACTTATAAGATAAATATGTTTTATTATCAGCTGAATATGTTAAATTACAAGATGAACATGTTTCTTTCTCAAATGAACATGTTTATTAACACGATGAATAAGTTGATTTTGTACGTAATATGTTTTTTAACATGATGAATATATTTCGTTGTAAAATGAACATGTCAAATTATAAGATGAAGATGTGCGAATAAGATGAATATATTTTATTATCAGTTGAACTAAATCTTGCTTCTCTTTCTCTTACCCTGGCCTATGTTAAATTATAAAACTTAAAAATATTTTAACTTTGTCATTCAATAATTAACTAAAAAATATCATGATATTTTAATTATTATCACTTTATTTGAGTCAATGATTTTCAAGATGGCTGCTAAATAAATAGTGAGAATTAAAATTTTTATGTATTAAATATTTTATTTATTGATAATATCTTAAGATTCTTAAATGATATATGGTTTTCTTAATAAATTGAGAGTTTAGTTGCGCATAACTATCCTATCAAATAAGATAATTGTTTCAGTAATATTTATTTAATTCGTAAAATGAACATGCCAACTTATAAGATGAATATGTTTTATTATCAGCTGAATATGTTAAATTATAAGATGAACATGTTTCTTTCTCAAATGAACATGTTTATTAACACGATGAATAAGTTGATTTTGTACATAATATGTTTTTTAACATGATGAATATATTTCGTTGTAAAATGAACATGTCAAATTAAAAGATGAAGATGTTGCGAATAAGATGAATATATTTTATTATCAATTGAATATGTTAAGTTATAAAACTTAAAATATTTTAACTTTGTCATTCAATAATTAACTAAAAAATATCATGATATTTTAATTATTATCACTTTATTTGAGTCACTGATTTTCAAGATGGCTGCTAAATAAATAGTGAGAATTAAAATTTTAATGTACTAAATATTTTATTTATTGATAATATCTTAAGATTCTTAAATGATTTATGGTTTTCTTAATAAATTGAGAGTTTAGTTGCGCATAACTATCCTATCAAATAAGATAATTGTTTCAGTAATATTTATTATATTTGTAAAATGAACATGTCAACTTATAAGATGAACATTAATACAAGTGTAAGCGTCCTGGTCTGGTTTGAACGGATAGATCTGGGTCCTTGCCGGTAGAACGCCGGAAACCTGCAAATAACTCTCACACCGGGGGTTGTGTCCGGTGAAGAGCCTTCGATGCTTAAGTCAGTATGTGTATGAGTATACTGAGGTAAAGTACGGAAAATAGAATGTGTTAAGAGAGAAAGGCTCAACCCCTTTATATAGAGGTGAGATACCTGCCCTAATAGCTGCCCGGATAGGGATGAGCTGGCTGCCCTAGCTGCCCGTCCGTACTCTGACACGCCGCGCACATGTCAGAGGTGGCGCGGGACGTTGGGAGCTGTCAGAGGTGGTTATCGCTATCACCCAATACATTGCCGACACGTGTCCCCCCTGCACATGGGGTAAATATTCTCCTGGGATTCAGTTAGAGGCTCTTACGCGCGCCGGTGCTACACGCGCCCATGAATAGGTCGACTGTTGGTTCCTCGAAACGATCGACCTGTTGAGGTCGAATAGGCTGCCCGATCATGTATTGGTTGAGCGATGGGTCGCTCGATCGTTTGTCTGGTCGTGTGATGGGTTGGTCGACCACCTACCTGGTCGATTCCCTGAATGTTCGATTTTCCCGCCTTTTGGCTCGGCTCCCTCCTGGTTTAACTTTCTCGACCGGCCAAGCAGACCGGTTTAGCCTTGTGTATATAATATCCCATATCATCTAGTCCCCACCACTCTGGTCGAGTCTGAGTAACTCGATCTAAGAGTGAATTGGTATTTATCGACCTCCGGGATGGCTCGTCGTCAGATATCGACCGGCTGGCGAGTTTCCCGCTTATCTTTTCAAATAAATTCCCATTAATTGTCAGGCATAAAGTAGTTTGTCCCCTATCCTTCCTGTCTCATCTGCTTTCCTGCCACGTGTCGCTTCTGTTCGCGTGTGTCAGGTACTTTAATGATGACGCCCCCTCGCACAACGCGCCCACTTAGAGTGTCGTGCCATTTAATGCTTTCCGTCGTGCGATCTAACTTTAATCTGACGGTCTTCATCTTTCCACCTCTTGGACTCCTCAGAGTATAAAATCAACACTTAGTAAAATTTCGGAATTTTTCCGCTTTCACTCTCCCCAAATTCCTTTGCATTCACAGCCCTCTCTGCAAAAAATCCTAGTTTCCGCCGGCGATTCTTCCTGCAATCTTCAAGCTTTCCTGATTCTCTCCTCCGCGGTTATGAGTAAGTTGTTTTTTCCCTGATTTTGTACTTCGTGTATCTGGGATTTTGTGCTTTAAGAAATTTTTTCTCTCTTTTTTCAAATTGGGCATCTTGAACCTTACTGACTGGGTATCTTGAATTTGTGTATTGGGCGTTCTTGTTTGGTTGTCAATTGTTGTGGATTTTGCTTTCTTCTTCAAGAAGTCCCCTGAAACCTTTGTTCTTTCGCTTTAATTTCCCCGAAGTCACCCCTCTTCGTAGAACCCTAGTTTTTCTCTTCTTGATTCCGTTTTTGTTGTTTGAATTTCTCTCTCTTCTTTTTTCTTTTTCAGATCATGTGCCTCCATCTCCTTCCTCGACCACTTCCTCTGACTCAGTCCAGATACTACCTTCTGCACTTGAGGCCGTTCCTCTCTCGATTCTTCGCCCCGGTGATACTGTCCCTACCCGTGTTTTCATAGCTCGCGTTGCTTCTTCCAACTCCGGAGACACCATGGATAATATCCCTCTCCGCCGTTGTCGACCTGCCTTTGGTTCAATGGATGAACAAGAAAAAGACGAAGCTATTTCTTCTCAGCCCACTTTTCCCGCATCTTCGACCGTTCCTCCTTCTTCAAATCCTCCGCCCAAGCGGTCCTCGACCAATAAACCTTCCAAGCGACCATCTTCTACCTCTCTTTCTCACCCTTGGTTTAATCCTGAAAAAATCGGCCAACCTCTTGGTTGGGCGTTCATTAGATCTTCCCCCTCCGACAGATATGATCATCCTCCGCAAGATTGTTACCCTTTCTTCGAGATTCAGTTCAAGCTCGGTCTCCGTTTGCCTCTAAGTCCTGAGCTACTCCGCATTTGCGAGTGGTTCTCTCTTCTTCTGCATCAACTTCCCCCTAATGCTATCCGCTTCATGAACGTTTTCATTATTCTTTGCCATGTCCGTTTGGGTCGATTCGATCTGGATTTCTTCCACTATTTCTATGGCCCTTCGAAGCAAGGTCGAGGCCTTTACCTGAAAAGCCGAAATGGCGCCCACTTCATAAACGACATCCCTTCTAACCTCCCCAAGTGGAGTGCTAAGTTCATTTTTGTTCGACCTGATGCCCCTTTCCCATGGCCTTCCATTCCTTGGATCAAGGAAGTTTCGCGAGAGGTGGCCTCGGCCCCTCCTTCAAACCATCTATTCGACCAACGGATTCACACCTGGAATGCCAAGTCCGTTGAGTCTGAAAAACTCCTTGGTGATGAAAATCTTCTCCACTTTTGCGGTCTGCTCACCCATAAAACTCTTTCTCCTCCTACTGAGGAGATTCTCAATCTTGTTCGTATTGACAATGATCCAGGTGATTCTCGATCAATTCACTTGAGTGCTTACGTATATTTGCCTTTTTGTTGATGTGAGTGTTAATGTTGATTTTATCCCTCTTGATGTGCTTGTGCAGAGGCTCCTAGCTTCAACATTCCTCTGAGGAAAGTCCCCCTGAAAAAGAAGACGGGGGGTACTTCCGGTTCGGCCGGTGGCCATGCCGAGGGATCGAGCACCTCTTCGGGGCTCGACCAGAACCACAACAACATTCACCTCCGCGAGAGGCTCCCTTACCTCTACCACCTCCGCCGGGGCCACAACAATCTCAATAACAGCCGCAACAAGAGAGACAACAATAACAACAGCAGCAGCAGACACAACCACAACAAAAACAACAACAACAGCAACAACACCAATCGCAGCAGCCCCAGCCGCCCAAACAACAACAGCAACAGCACCAATCCGCCTCTCAATCGACCACAAAATCCTCAAACTCCTCGAAAACCGTCGATCACCAACCTAAGATCGATGATCGTCACAGAACCGTCGACCGCCATCAGAAAGCCGACGACCGCCATCAGAAGACCGACGACCGCTCCCAGAAGACAGGTCCGCGAACCTCCCCACCCAAAGCCAACCTTCAAGGCAAAACTGTCGATAAAGCCTCCGAGCCCAACACCTTATCTAAAACCAAAACCCAAGAAAAACTGCCCCTCGCCCACCAATCCTCCAAAACCACTCCTGTCATATCGACCAAAGCTCTGGTCGAATCCGGCAATTGTGATGACGGGGGACGCGAGTCAGTCTTGGGCAAACGCTCTCGTACTGAGCAGGGCGAGGCAGTTGCTAAGCGGGGGCGCGCTGGCTATCTTCCTCCTGATCCTCTCGCCACAAGGTCGACATCCCTATTGTCCGCCTCTGTGAATGAGGTGGTCGAACGCCTCGAGGGTGCCCTCCTCGAGGATGATCGCAAAAAAGCTATCGTCACGCTACCCGAGGTTGGCGATAAGCTCGTGCAGTGTCTCGCTCAGGTATTATCCATCTCCACTCTTTACATTGGTCCTTCTTGTTTTCTTTCACTGATACATGGATTGAACTATCTTGTCATTTATGTCGATAGGGCTTGGTCGATTTTCTGCCCCTGGCTAAAGAGGCTCGAGACAGCTCGGGGAAGTCAATAAAGAGCCTGGGGAGCAATATCTGCTACTTGCAGGACAAGAATTCGACTCTCCTGACTCATAATGCTAAGCTCCGCGAGACGCAAAACCAGCAAAAATCCGAGTTCGAGGTGAAATCAAGTCCCTCGATGAGGAGCTTATAACAAAAATAAGGCTCTCGCGGAGAGAGAAGCCACCCTCGTGGTGAAGGAGGTAGTTGCGGCGGAGAAGGAGACCGCCTTAAAGGAGAGGGAGGCTGCCCTCGAGCAGGAGAAAGCTGCTCGAGCCCAAGCAGAAGCTGCTCGAGCCCAGGCAGAGAGTGCTCGAGCTGAAGCAGAGGCCGCTCGAGCTGCGATGGAGGTCACCTTGACTAAAGAACGAGCTGCCCACACTCAACAATGCAAATGCTACGCTGATGCCGCTGCCCTTCGAGCTCGACAGATGATGTGGGGCACCACTACTGGGCAGCTCTTTCTTCGAGAGTACCGCGTGAAATTGGTGGCCGATTTCATGCGGTCACCACAATATTTAAAGGAGGTGCAAGATTTTGGGGTAGACTGCTTCCAGTTTGCCCTTCAGAAGGTCGGCGAGCAGATCGCCGAGGACGATTTCGAGCAGCTTGACCCTGGGGCTATCAGGGAGGCCTTGCCTAAGGTTCCTTCTAGCTTCTAGGGTGATCCTAGCCTACCCTCTGAGCACGAGTGGTGGTCGGGGCTACTTGAAAGGACTCTGGCTCGATCGGATGTACTAAAGAAGACATACGCTCTGCCCGATGGCCTCACTCCTCCTGCCTCGATGCTGGTTTTGTTGACCGAGTCTATCCGTCAGCGCCCACTCAATGAAGCCTGTGACTCGACCTCAGGGACCAGCCACCCGCCTGACCCGAATGCTAATATGAGCAATGCGGACTTGACCACCGCTCCTCCTCCTTAGATTGGCTTTACATTTCATCATAAATTCGAACTATGTACTTGAATATCTTTTGTAATATTTTTCTTTGAAATGACAATGTTTGTGTTTTGATTTGCCTTGGTCTTCGATAATGCTTTTGATGCTTCGACTTGTTACGTTTGTCATAACTTCTCGATGGGAATACCAAAGCGGACTTCAGAATGTGATTGACGCGCACTTTGGCGTATGAATAACACGCTTTCATTAGTCGGCCCATTTTTCATTACTTAGACAATGTTTTTATGCTTGCTTCACGATCACTTGAATGATTTAGTCCTAACATACACACATACACTTTGATGGGTTTTAGATTTGTTGTTATATGATTTTTAACAACGATGTAATACGTGATTAGGATGAGAATTATGAATGATTTGGACGTAAAGCATGTAGAAATAACCCAAGATTTTTAACAACGAGATTTTCGAACACATGCTCACCCCTGGAGGTGGTCGAGACATGTGACCACCCAGCCTCGTGGACTAAAACATGATGGATTTTAAATTTTCGAACACATGCCCACCCCTGGAGGTGGTCGAGACATGTGACCATCTAGCCTCATGGCCTTAAACATGATGGGTTTTAAATTTTCGAACACATGCCCACCCTTGGAGGTGGTGGAGACATGTGACCATCCAGCCTCATGGACTTAAACATGATAGGTTTTAAATTTTTGAACACATGCCCACACCTAGAGGTGGTCGAAACATGTGACCATCTAGCCTCGTGGCCTTAAACATGATGGGTTTTCTGCGACGTTAAAGTTCTCTGTTACGCTCAAGCTTTTGTGCTCATCCTCTGGTCTGGAAGTTGCGCTCGTCGCGGTGTTCTTGTCTCCATGTTTTCCCACTTGGCTATAAGGTCTTCATTGCGAGGGATTTATCTTCACACTTGCCCACCCCGAG
>CACSLK010006441.1:6570079-6618664 GCA_902706635.1 Striga hermonthica
TCAAATCTTCTCGGAATCGAACAAACTTGACCAATCCAGAAAGCTGATGTCACGGCAAAGTCAACGGCGTTGACCGATCAAAAATCGGAGGCTCCACGCTCTCTCACGCGCGCGCGTGATCTCCGGCAGCAGTCCTCTCCCGGCGGCGCGTGCGGGCGCGTGTGACGTCGGACGGCGGCGATCTCGACGGCGATCTCTTCGTCTCGTCGTCCTGGTCGTCGTGGTATGGTCACTTGCTGGTTTTGGTCTCCGATTTGGATGTATGATTGGAATCTCTATATACCTTAAGATCTTCTACTGTATTCTCAAACAGCTTTCTAGATCTTGTATCAGTGGAACACAAGAAATAGAAGAACTCCTTGGAAGAGAGAGAGAGAGGGGCTGGACGTTTTTCCCAAGGATTATGGGATTATTCTCTTCTCTTCCATGAGCCTAATGCTGTATATATAGAGCTACAGTAGGGACCCTAAGGAGAATAGGATAAGGGCTTCTAATATATTAATACTGTGGAGCAACCCCACAATTAATATATTAATAATATTAAAGTCCACCACAATAATATTATTGCACTCCCCTCACCTATCCCAAATTACATTTGAGACTCCTTATTATAATTATCCGATTTACCTCCCCATGTTTAAGATATAATGTCCATTAATTAATTCGATCACTAATAATCAAGAATTAATTAATATATTATATTACCGAAGCTAGCGCTCGCTCATAGCATTCATATTATGCCGGAATAAATCCACCTGCAGGGTTTAGCATAATATTCCTTCATGAACTCACTTCGGGGACATCATCACACTAACGCACATGGTGACCGTAAATATCCTAATAGCACATCGAACACATAATGTTATTACCCAATTCATTAAGTATGTCGATCCGGCTTGGATCTCACCCAAAGAATCAAAGCAACAACAATTATGTGCACATGCCTATTTAATATCTTACGGGTTAAGAGCACGCAATAATTAACTGAGGCCTAGTTCGTTTACGACGATTAGTATAAAACGAACATCCCTCTCTGGGATCCTGTTCAATACATAAATGTACTAGTGCAACTAATCGGTCAAGACAAACCGTACGGTTGACACTACAACCGTTCTGATGGGTTGTTCAATTCCATCTAGGTTGTGAACCAATGATTCTTGTTTCGCAAGTAACTGATATAGTGATCTTCGGTACGCCCGATGACGACCCACTTATCTACATGCAAAACAACAGAACGTGGAACTTATTTAACCAAACATAATTCTCATTCATCAAGGAATAACAAGTGTAATATTCACTAAAGCAAAGCTTAAGTATATAACACCAACATTGACGAGGCGAACGCTAGATTTGAAGAGACCCAATTCGAGAAGAGTAGTCTCGCCCGAAAGCTTTCGAGTTCATCAGAACTTTGTGTGAAATTATTAGATCTTGCCCTAAATTTTTGGAATATTGGCGCCTAATATTTTGCTCTAAAAAAAAATTAAAATGGCGCCTAGTATTTTGCACACTAAAACATGGAGTTCATTTCAATTATTTTAGCTAGCCGGCAAATGTGGGTAACTTATATTAAGAGATAATTTTCAATAATTATATAATTATTAAGGAAATAAGCTCCTATGCCAAGTGCCAAGTACCTATTAATAATAATTATAATAATAGAATCATTTATTTACTCAAAAAAAATCTGTGGGAAAAAATAAAAGAAAAAAAATGAGGTGGACAAGAATCAAACAGACGGATTATGGAAATCCATCTTTTTTTTTTTATTTTAAAAACGGATTTCCATAATCTGTTTTTTTTTTTAGATTGGATTGTGAAATTCGGGCTCGTTAGGGCTCGTCCAAACTCGAAATTGAGTTCTGTTTTTTCCTACATGTCGCCAACGAAGCCTTCTACATATTTATGCTTTCGAATCTAATTTATTCTTGAAAACCTATTCTCCCAAAGCTCTTGACCTGAAGTTGGCAGCTTTCGTGCACGACTTCGCATATCGGGCCCGTTCGGACTCGTCGGAACTCGAAATTGAGTTTCGATTCTTCCTACATGTCGGTAACGAATCCTACTACTAGAGCATGCTTTCCTGACCAATTTTCAAGCTAGAACTATTCCTTGCGGGCTTCCGGCCAAAAATGGGTAAAAAGAATAAAAAAAACGAAGAAAACTAGCAAAATTCGGGCTCGTCCGAACTCAAAATTGAATTCCGTTTTTTCCTACATGCCGCCAACAAAGACTTCTACATAATTATGCTTTCAAATCTAACCTATTCATGAAAACCTATTATCCCAAAGCTCTTGACCTGAAGTTGGCGGCTTTCTTGCATGACTTAGCATATCGAGACCATTAGGACTAGTCCGAACTCGAAATTGAGTTTCGATTCTCCCTACATGTCGCCAACGAATCCTACTACTAGAGCATGCTTTTCTGACCAATTTTCGGGCTGGAACTATTCCTGGCGGGGCTTCCGGCCTAAAATGGGGGAAAAGACTAAAAAACCGAAGAAGACTAGCAAAATTCAGGCTCGTTTGGGCTCGTCCGAACTCGAAATTGAATTCTGTTTTTTCATACATGTCGCCAACGAAGCTCTTCTCTGTAATTATGCTTTCAAATCTAACCTATTCTTGAAAACCTATTATCTCAAAGCTCTTGACTTGAAGTTGGCGGCTTCCTTGCACGACTTCACATATCGGGACCGTTCGGACTTGTCCGAGCTCAAAATTGAGTTTCAATTCTTCCTACATGTTGCCAACAAATCCCACTACTTGAGCATACTCTTATGGAAATTTTTTGGGTTGAAAATATTTCTTGCGGGGCTTCTGACCTAAAACGATGGAAAACAAGAATAAAAAAAAAAAAACTAGCAAAATTGTACTAATTTGACTTCAATTGGACTAGTTCGAGTTCGATTACACCATAATTGACTGAGATTGTACAAATTTGAGTTCAATTTGACTAATTCGAGTTTTATTACACCATAATTGTCCGAGATTGTACTAATTTGACTTCAATTGGACTAATTGGAGTTCGATTACACCATAATCGACCAAGATTGTACTAATTTAACTTCAATTGGACTAATTCGGGTTTGATTACACCATAATTGACTTCGATTGTACTAATTTGACTTCATATTGGACTAATTTCGATTGTACTAATTTTACTTCATATTGGACTAATTCGAGTTCTATTACACCATAATTGACCGAGATTGTACAAATTTGACTTTATATTAGGCTAATTCGAGTTTGATTACACCATAATTGACTTCGATTGTAGTAATTTGACTTTGATTATAGTAATTTGACTTCGATTGTACTAATTTGACTTCGATTGTACTAATTTGACTTCGATTGGACTAATTCGATTTCTATTATAGTAATTTAACTTCGATTGGACTAATTTGACTTCGATTTTAGTATAAATGACTTCGATTGTACTAATTTGACTCCGATTGTACTAATTCGACTTCGATTGGACTAGTTTGACTTTTATTGTACTAATTTGACTTCGTTTGTACTCATTTGGTTTGATTGGACTAATTTGACTTCGATTGGACTAATTTGATTTCGATTATACTAATTTGACTTCGATTATAGTAATTTGACTTCGATTAGACTAATTCTAGTTCGATTACACTATAATTGACTGTGATTGGACTAATTTGACTTTGATTGTACTAATTTGATTTCGATTGGACTAATTCGAGTTTGAATTTGACTTCGATTGGACTAATTTGATTTCGATTATACTAATTTGACTTCGATTATAGTAATTTGACTTCGATTGGACTAATTCTAGTTCGACTACACTATAATTGACCGTGATTGGTCTAATTCGAGTTCGATTATACTAATTTGACTTTGATTGTACTAATTCGAGTTCGATTGGACTAATTTGACTTCGATTGGACTAATTTGATTTCGATTGTACTAATTTGACTTCGATTGTACCAATTTGACTTCGATTGGACTAATTTGACTTCGATTGTACTAATTTGATTTCGATTGGACTAATTCGAGTTCGATTGGATTAATTTGACTTCGATTGGACTAATTTGATTTCGATTATGCTAATTTGACTTCGATTATAGTAATTTGACTTCGTTTGGACTAATTTGAGTTCGATTACACTATAATTGACCGTGATTGGACTAATTTGAGTTCGATTATACTAATTTGACTTCGATTGGACTAATTTGACTTCGATTGTACTAATTTGACTTCGATCGTACTAATTCGAGTTCAATTGGACTAAATATTATGCTTTAGAAAATTCCATTAATATTTTAAATTATTTACGAGTTTATTACTATGCAAACATAATTATTTTGATTATTTTATTAAATATTTTTTTAATTATTTTTAAATGGTAAATATTAATTAATATATTTTGGATTAAAATAAACATAATATTAATCCATATTTATTTTATCATTGATTCTTATAAAATTAAATAAAATATATAAATATAATATGTACTTATTTATGACAAATTGAATCATAAAAAAAATCATAAAAGTAAAATGAAAAATAAATTTCAAGAATTTATACAATTTTGATATTGTAATTGATTTTCTTGATTTCTTTATCCTAGGTTTAAGGTTTAGGGTTGGTTATTTCGAGTGCATAAGTGTAGTCTAGCGCCTAAACGGATGCGTAGAGCCATAAAAAACAACAACAACAACAATTAATTATGATATATTTTTAACAAAAACACATACTTAAAATTATTTATCTTTAAAATAATCCATATTGTATATATAAAATAAATATATTATATATATCTTTATGATATTAATAAAATTATTTATTAAAATTAATAAAAAATAAAATTATTTATTAGTTAATTTACTTATGTTTAATAGAGTTATATGTTATAAGTTAGAAAAATTATTATAATATAACACATGTAAGTCGTACAAGTAACAAGTGTCATACTAAAATATATAATAATATATTTTTTTATAAAAACTTTTAAAATTTCAACTACTCCCTCCTATTTTTATTATTTGTCATTCTGACTTAATTGATCATTGATTAAATAAATGTCGTTTTGGCTATTTTGTTCATATTTTTCCATTTTTAACTCTCCATCAATGCACAGTGTCTCTTCATATTCCATCTTCATTATTTTCCATAACATCCATTAAGTAGAGTTAATATTGGCAAGAAAAAAATTCTTAATTAGCGTGTTGCTTCTCAAAATGACAAACAATAAAAATAGGAGGGAGTATTTTTTTCTCATTAACTTTAGATTTTAAGAAATAAATTTAGCAAACACCCGTGTAATCACGGGTGTTTGTACTAGTGTATCAAGATATTTTTTCAAATTACCCAATTTTATTATATGCAAATATTTTGATATTTCTAACAAACTAAATTTCACACTCTTTTAGCTTATGCAACACGAAATTTTATTTACGCTATGTAATATAAGAACCAAAACGCAATAAATTACGTTATGAAAATTTTAAAACACTAAAAGATATGCAATTTCAAAATGAATGGCTATTAAGGCGATATTACATTATTTATGGGGAAACCCGTGCGTCATGCAAAGCTAATAATTACAAATATTGATTCGTTGAAAATTATGAAAATTTTTTTTTTTTTTTTAAAGAATACAAATAAATTTTGTGATAGAATATCAACCAATTTAATGCATTATATATTATTATGTTTATATCTAAAAATTTCGTATTATCAAAAATCATAATTTTATAATTTTCGTATAACTTTCAAATATGAAATTATGAAATTATACAAAAATTATAAAAGTATGAATTTTGATAATACGAAATTTTCGTATTATATCAGTTATTAGGTTAACTAAATAACAAAAAATAACCTAACATAATGTTTATTTTAACCGAATAACAAAAAATAACCGAACATAATGTTTCGGTTCGGATTGAACCGGTTTTTGTCGGTTATTTTTTGTTATTCGGTTAACCTAATAACCGAAAAAACCGAACCGTTATAAACCGGTTCGGTTCTTTTTCGATTCCTGCAATTTTTTAGGTGCTAACCGAACCCCTTTTTTTTGTTCGGTTCCGATTCCGGTTCTTGAAAAAAAAGATAAGAACCGGACCGGTCCCAGGCCTACTTGTGTTATAAATTATTTTTTTTCCAATGATAATACTCATACTTGGGAGAAATATCGAGTTCAAATAGAAATGGGAAACTCCTGAGATAGACTACGAGTAGGGCTATAAACGAGTCGAGCGGCTCATGAGCCTCTCGCGAGAGCTCGAGTCAAGTCTATAATTTGCAATTGTCGAACTGCTCGATATATTATATTACTAAAATACCCCTTATACATATGTTTAAATAGTATAACACATGTGCATAATGGTAATTTCACTTAAATATTTTGAGTCGAGCTCGAGCTATTGTATTTTCTTATCGAGTTGAGCTCGAGCCTTATAAATCGAGCTCGAGCTCGAGCAGCTAAAAAAAAAATTCAATCTTGAGGCTTATGCTCAGCTCGGCTCGGCTCGTTTGCAGCCCTCGCGACGAGAACCTGAGAGCAACACTGCCAGATTGTGCTAAACCGACTATAACAAGAAATTGAAAAAGTACGAGACGGACTGGTAACCGTTATTTATGTTTGACATCAATCTTCCTATATGGCAACAATTATTATACCTTTATTTGCAACAATTGAGTTCACATGACATATTTTTTAGAATTTTATATCATACTAAAATGGATAAGGAAAAAAAAAATTTGTAACTTCCACCAAATCCATCGAATACGAACGTAAAGATTCACAAACCAAGCAAACGAGTTGATTGCAAAATAAAAAAAATAATATTCTGTAGAAAACCGTGTGCTGAAATCATGTAACAAACAACCTAGTGTGCAAATAACAGTTACAGAAAAATGGGAAGATTAGGGGTCCTAATCTTGATCAAGTATATAACAGATGGCTTACAATGTGCTAAACAAGTCTGAAAAGCAAAAACTTGATTAGTCACCAATCAAAAAGTCGTTAGGCGCGCACTTTTTTCCAGGTGTTTTTTCCTCTTTGGGTAGATAGATGACTCTAAAAATTTTAAGGAAATAAAAATTCAAGAACCTAAGATACTCTCAACATTTGTTATGAACTAGACAGTGTCTTGAAAGGCCGTCTTAACCATGGATATATGCTTCGAGAGATGTATATACGTGGCTCCACCTCCAGGCACCAAGCCTTTGGCCACATATGCAACAACACATGTTTCAGGCACAAATACATATACTTGAGTGCCTTACGATACTTTCGGATGGCCATCTTGTAGTCTTGTTTATGCACAATGTAAAGAAGAAGAAATATGTTAAATTTCTGCAAAAGTTGTTCATCCAACAAACATGAAAAGAGTGTGTCAAATCTAAACTACCTTATACCACTTGTTCCCCAGGGCTTAGGGCTTTATAGACACTAGCAGAAATCAACCACAAGACATTAGTAGGTCTGGGATTCAAGATCTATATGCGATTCGGGGTACAAATCACCGTCTCCAAAAAAAAATTGTCCCATCATCTGCTCCTCGGGTATTCAGAAAAACAACAAAAAGTCCACACACCTTTAAGTCCGAGTGTAACAGAAACAACATCAACAAAGCTTGTTGACCGCAGAGAGCAAGGCATTTGCATTTCCTATCAAATACAATAAGAATCGAAATGTTGGATGCTACAGGGTGAACCAATAAGAACCGAGATGATTATTGTATCAGGGAGTAAACATATGAGAATAGTGTGGTAGATCAAGCTCCAACCTTTAGCCTACTTCGAAGCAAATCTGCTTCTTGCAGCTTCTCCTGAATTTTTGTTGAATTTCGAGCAAAATAGCACTTCAATTTAACAAAAGATTGCACCTTTTTCTCCCAATCATAGCCAACCAAACCTAGTTTTATTCTTTCTAAAATCTCTAAAAATGCAAACGAAAATAAAACATAAGTGATTTATCCCACACATCATGTTACTCAAATGCATTTCAGGCAAAAAGATATGAAAATTCCCCCAAAATAATAACAAAAACAAAATAAGAAAGAAAAAATACATGTTCTTGATAGCTGAATGAGCGTTGAGCTGGAGAGCAGGAGCATTGTTGGAAGCGAGCGAGTGACCGTGGATGTCAGGAGCGCGGGTGGGGGTAATCTCAGCCCTAGATCTTGAATCTAACGGTAAGGAGAAGCCGATTTGGATCGAGCTCTTGGGCGTAGTCAAGTTGCTCTGGAGTGAAGATAAGAGGGATTGAAATTTGCATCATTGTCATTTTTGCTCCGCCCGTCGTCGTCGCCTCTGACGACGTCTGTCTCCCACGCAAGTAGATCGACCATTTAAGAAGCTCTGGCTTGGATTTACTGTTAGCTTGTGAAAATTGCGGAGAGCTACAGGTGTAATTGGATTTTCCCCAAAGATTTCAGACTGAATCTAATAACTGTGCTTTCTTCTTCGTCGTCATTGGGTTCATGGTTCTGATCAGTTCTTGCTTCACCTTAATCATGAGAGGAAAATAAGGTTTTATGGGTTTATTTTAAGATTCATAAGTATGTTAGGCCAAATTGTTAAATGATAAAAGTTCAATACCTTTTAGTAAATTTATTAACAATTTATAATGTTTTTTCTTTAATTTTTTTTCAGTAAGGACATTTTCGTATTTCTAACAGTCATTTTTTTGATTTTTTATTTAATTAAATAAGAAAAAGGACATGTGGCAATCATTTAAAAGGTACTTGTTGTTAAGTAAGTACAAGCCAAAGTACAAGGGTACCTGACTGTAGAATCACCCTATTTAGTTTTGTCGAAGAGTATGTAATATATGTGAACGTAAAACAACTAAAATCGCGCATCTCACCCCTATATATAGGGATGTGTTACCTGCTTCTAGAAGCCTGCTCGGATTGGGTGAGTTGACTGCCCAAGCATCTCGATAGTACAGCCCGCTCTGCTCGGTCTGTCAGAGACTAGTCATAAGGCGTGAGCTAATCAAGTAGTGCCACATATCCTTATCCATGTGCAGCACTAATTATAGTGAGATTCTTTCTTATCCCTTAGCCTTTCCTACTACAACGCCTAAAGATGCGACCAGCTCGAGGCCTGCTGATGCAGATTACTGACAATTCTGAGAACAATTGTTGTCCTTTTTGGTCAATCGTACGACCAATCATGCCTACACGTCGAGTTTCCTTCAGGCCATCTGAGGGTCCTAACTCGACCTGTTGCTGCTGCTGCACTGTGACCCTTAGGATGTCTTCTGGATTGAAAGCTTCTGGTTCGATGTCGGTGACATTCGACCTGCACCGACCCTGCTGCGGTTCAACCCGACCGAATGATTCGCTCAGCCTAGTCGACCGATTTATTTCCTTAGATATGGTATCTTATATTACGAAATATGTCGCATGCATACATTTTTGTTATGTTTTTAAACTTATTATCATTTCATTTACAAAATCTCCCCTTTTGATTTTCAAGGGGTTAATTCCATCGGTGATCTTTCAAATATATATGGGTAGGTAGTTGATTTAATACGACCCTCTATTATCTATATCTATAATTATATTTTTATGGGAATTTTTTTTTACACCGTGATATATAAATGGTCTTTATTTTACACATTGTCTCATCGAAAAAAAAAATATTCATCCCAAATTCATGAACTATATGCGATATAAAAATCGCCTATCTAAATGAACTGATATATACACAGAAAAATAGCTCGGTGAAACTAGTCGTGGTTAGCTTGGTTTACAGACTTAAGATTAGCTTGGCCGGTTAGTTTAGAAGTAATAGGTGTTCAGACAACTCGCTAACTAAGAAATATATTGGTAGATCATCTTATAGGGAGCTCAGAAAATACGTCAATATTGGTAGCTCGGCTTATAGGGAGCTCGGACAATACGACAATATCGGTAGCTCGACTTTTAGGGAACTCGAATAATACGTAAATATCAGTAGCTCAGCATATAAAAAGCTTGGACAATCTGGCAAGTACAAGTATATTTATAGCTCGGATATTGAGGAGCTCGTTATTCGGTAGTTTTGTAAGTGACTTCGTAAGAGGATTCTACCTACATAATAGGTCGAGTCTAAGCTGTCCATAAGGGACATGTGTAGGGTTTTGAATAAAAGAGGTAAACAATCAGATGGATAAGAATAAAGCCAAATAACTGACAACAGACCAATGAGTAACCTAATAACCGATGCGCAGGCCTCTCGGGCAGAAATGGCAGTGGGGCAGGCCTTTGGGTAGTCGGGCAGGACATAAGATTGTTCATAAAGCTAATAATCCTCTATAAATAGGTAAAATTGGGAAAATGTAAAGGTTTACCACTCTTTATACACTCTAAGTGTTAAGATATTTTCATACAGTTTTCCATATCACCTTACTAACTTGATCGTCCGAGGTTTAATGTCGGGAACATCTCCCGGCGTCTTTGAAGGTTTCTAGGGAGCAACTTGGTTGAGGGCTCTTGGGGAGCTAGTTTGAGGTGCAACTATACATCAATTAGCATCGTTCTATAGTGTAACTCTGTTCTCTATTGGTTGCAGAGTGAGCTAGGATGGAGAAGACGACTACAAAAAATGAGAGGGAATTTTGATGAGAGCCTGGAGGAGGTTTGGGCAGCTAAGATGCCTTATGGTGTAAGACCACTTCCAGGATGCGCTGGTGGTGAAGGTGAGCAGATTATCCCTCACATGACCTTTGAAGGGGTGAACCAGATCCTGAAGTCGTAGGCAGATCGACTTTTCGTTGGTGAGAAGAAGGATAAGGAGGTTGTTGCACAAACACCAGGTCTAGGAGCTACGAAAGGAGGTAGTGAGAAAGTGATACAATTGACTAGGGGAGTTGGATTGGATTATTGTGGAGGCGATTGGTAGGGTGAAGGTGTCGCAGTCCCAGGCGGCGAGGGAGAAGCTGACAACAATGGTTGAGTAGCCAGAACCGATGGTGGATCAAACGGTGGGAGGGGCTCAACAGATGGTCCCGATGGTAGAGCAACATATTCCAGTGATTTCTAGGCTGGCAGTGTACAGTAGCAGAAGGCGAGAGGAGCGAGATGAGAGGTCCATTGTGTCTATGATAACTAATAGATCGTTAAGTGACGTGACATTAGAATGCATGGTTAATCAAATTAGAGAACTCCAGGCTAAAGTGGAAGTGCAGCAACAACAACGGGTGCAGGGTCATCCATGATGATGTCTTGGATGCTGATCTACCTCAGAATTTCTTAGAGCCGAGCATGTTCTATGAGGGTCCTCACATCCATCTAGGCATTGGAGGAGCTTCGAGAATGTGTCGGTCTTGCACCGATATAGTAATGCAGGTTTCACCAGTTACTGGCAGTATCTATTTATAGCTTTAACGTGTTTAGCTCTTTTCTCATCAACCAATTTTCTAGTGCTTGAAAACATAATAAAACCTACCTCACACTAACCAATATGATGCAGCATGAGAATGAATCCTTAAGGGACTATGTAGCTCAGTACGCGCGAGCTTATGTGGAGGTTCTCTCTGCATTGGAATAGATCAAAGCATGAGGTCTCACGCGAGGTCTTCAACCGGGTCACTACAGGAATTCTCTGTCTAAAAAGTCAGCTAGGTCGTATGACGAGCTATTAAAGAGATGCACCAAATAGATGAACATGGAAGAGACTGAGGCAAACTTTCTTTTGATGATCGAGCTAAGGTAAAGAAGCACGAGGAGAGGCAAAGGCCCGATGAGAGGAGGTCGAGAGGTCGAGATTCTGGGGGCAATGAGAAAGGGCGTATGTGATTTAAGTATGAGCATTATACGCTACTGGCATTTCCGAGAGGTCAGGTGTATGAGATTCTAGAGAAACGAGAAGATACTAGCATATTGAGGAAACCTCAACCTTTACCTAAGAGGAAGGGGCAAGTTCCAGTCTGAGGAGATCCTTTTTGTAGGTATCATTGTAACGCCCCGTATGTGTCTACTATTTATGGAGCTCGACTTTATTTATAAAGTTTACATATTTGATGCATTTATCTAGTATTAATTGCATTAAATCGAGTTTTTAATTTGAGTCTAAGCCATGAAGAATTTATTCAATTTTTATTATAAAAATCGGACCTAGTTAGCCCAAGCGGGTTGAAGCCCGGATGAGCCGAGCCTCGTCCCATTTCATTTGATCGAGCCCATGTTAGATTTTAAATCTCAGCCCGTTATAATTAATTCGACTGATCAATTAATTTAGTCTTACTCCAGTTAATAATTATCGATCCCAAACATTTAATTCTATAGTCAATGTTCGGTCAAGCCCAAGAAATTATACAAGCCCAATTATTTGAAGCCCAACTACAACATAGAACCCTAATTCCTACACTTATTATATATATATAGCATACCCCTTAGCCTCATTTACATCTTCATCTTCCCAACATCACCTCAAATACAAACCCTAGATCTACAATCATATATCATCTCCTCCACTCCATAGCAAAGAAATACGGCAAAAAATTCGACGAGGTCACCATTTTCCGGCGAACTCGAATCCGCCACGTGGAGACCGGGCCCTCACCCACACCGAATCACCGCGCCCAGCCCTCACCATCACGATCTCATCCGCGAGCTGCAGTTCGCACCTCAGCCCTAAACGGTCCCAGCCACGAGCGGGACCGCACCAGTCCAGCAAGCTTGTAACGTCCATAATATTTTTACTATTTATTGAGCTCTACTTTATTTCCATAAATAGAAAATTTCTTTGTGTGTTATTGATTTTTATTTGCATTAAATCGAGTAATTAGTTTAAAGTCTAAGCCACAGAAGATTTATTCGATTTTTAATATTAAATTCAAATTTATTTAGCCCAAGTATAAGTTTTATTTTTAAAAGTAAAACTGAGCCTTGAATAATCAGAATTTTATTTAAGTAAGGCGAAGCCCGAATATTCAATCTAAGCGACCCTATCATTTTGGAGCGAGTCTAATTATTTTAACTGACCCATTTCAGTTAATCGAGCCTTTGTTCCATTTTTAAATCCGAGCCCAATTATTTTATTAAATTCGACTGACCAATTATTTTAGACTTAGTTCTGTTAATATTTATATTGACCAAATATTTATTATTTAGCCGATTACATAGCTCGTTTTTAAAGCCGAAGTGCTAGAAATTTTAGGCCATATTTTTAGGCCCAACATCATGAACAAACCCTAATCTCCCACCCACTATATATATCATCATCTTCCTCCCAACATCATCTCTACCTCCAAAACCCTAGCCACCATCACTCTCCACCACCATCTTCTCAAAATCCAGTCACCTAGTCAATTTTCTGGCGAGCCCGAACCCGCCGACGTCCAAGGTTTTCCCCGAACCAACACCGTCCACCTCGTCTCAGCCGCGCATCACCGTTTGCGAGCCCCTTCACACACCTTCCCGTCACCTGCAAACCTTGGTCTAGTTCCGTTCGTCCCCCAGCTCAACCAGCGTCCACGAGCAGCTCCCATCCTCCACCAAGTCCACGTCGCAGCTCCCGTCCCTCGCCATCCGCGACCAGCCCGGTCCACGCACCACCAGCTCTGGTCTCAATCGATCATCTCGTGTCCCAGTGCCGGTTCGACCCTTCCTGCACCGCAACCGCACCGGCAAACCACAAGACCCAAGCCCTTAGTCCCGTCCACACGTTGAGCCAACCGAGCCCTTCTCGGTTTAGACTCGAGCACCAGATGCACGACCAAACCATCGCTGCACCAAACTAGATTCGATTTAGTAGCCCCGCACATCGGATCTGCGACCCTTCAGCCTGATCCGTTCGGTCCGGTTCAATCGACCCACTTCTTCCTTTTTTCCAACTTTCGATTTTTGATTCGAGCCTGGTTTGAGCTTGTGGGGGTCGATGATCCGACAATTACAATTCATTCAGCACTTGCATTTCAGCATATCAGGTGGGACCCTGTACTGGGTACTACATTTTCTATAATCGCAATATCCTGACTGAGGTATGTATGTAAGAGTTAGTTTACCTGAATAGGGATAATCACCTAGCGAGTAGGTCCTTTCTAGCTTAGTGAACCGAACGCTAGTTAAGATGAGATAAGAACTCTAGTGCATCTTTGAGTTAAATGAATTAAGAATCTTAGAACAACTTTGAGTTAATTTGAAATTTCAGATGATGTTAGAATAATTCTTCCCTAAGGGGTAATGGCCTAGAGATATGTTCCTTTATAGCCAAATGTCCTTCTCCTAAGTCGAGCAGCAGTTATAGTCAGTCAGTCGTGCAACAGTTATAGTCAGTCAGTCGAGCAGCAGTTATAATCAATTAGTCGAGCAGCAGTTATAGTCAGTCAGTCGAGCAATGCTTATAGTTAGTCAGTCGAGTAGCAGTTATAGACAATCAGTCGAGCAACAGTTATAGTCAGTAAGTCGAGTATAGTTATAGACAGTCAGTTAAGTATCAGCTATAGATAGTTTACTTATTTATGTATTTATTGGATGTATGTTTAATTCGCGATCCGTTAGTAAAATGTTTATCATCGTATCATTTCTGCCAATCCAGTAAGTACTTGTATATATGCCGATGTCATGATATGTTATTATATTAGTTGTATATTCAGTGACGGTTCCTGCGGAGCATCGTTGATTGGTTTATGTTCACGCCCCTCACTAACTATTTTTCGGGTGATGGTGTCGAGCGTGGAGCGTGAGCAGATGATGTGGTGCAGGTCCTAGCGAGGATATTTAGAGTAAAAATGTCATGTATATTTGAACATATTTGAGTTATTATGCTTTGTTGATGCATGCCTGCATTTGCTTCCGCACTTAGTATTCAGTACTCAGTACAATAGTCAGTATTCAGATTTCAGTTATGTATACCTAAAATCCTGAGATCTCCATGGTGCCTTATTAGAGTAATGCATTATATCTCGGTTTCATGCATAATAGCAAGTGAGAACATAAATGAGAATTTAGTTCAGTTGTGTAGCATCCCACAGTTAAATTAAAGTATTTTCGAAAAAGTTAAATTGGGAGTTCAAAAACTAAATCAGTGTTATTCAAATTACAGAGCTACCATACACGTCGACCTCGTTCACGGCAGTCCAGCCCCGTTCTGTCCACCCCTGTTCACGTAATCCCTGAATCTAAGTGCGTCCGTACGCGTCGTCCACCCGCAACAACCACACGCCGGCCCACAAATGTCCGTACGCCGGTAGTCCCCTACGCCCTAGTCGACACCCACGCGCCTCCTGGCCCCACAACACCCGATCTGCGATGCCACACTTCAGTCGAGCCTAGGTCTATGCCCACACCACGAGATCCGCTCGATTCAGTCGCGGCCAGCAGCAGCTGCACCCAGATCTGCGACCTTTCAGCCCCGATCCGACCCATCTGGTTCAACCGAGCCATTTTTCTCATCTACCATCTTTTAATTTTTATTTCGAGCCCGGTTTGAGGTATATTGGCTTCAAAATTCCTCCATCATCTTATACATGAATTATAATTTATTATAAATATGGTAATTGGTGAATTTGAGTGAGAGTAGATTTTATATGGATTTTACGAGCTTGAAGCGATAATTTTTAGATCTCAGTTATTATAAGTGATAAAATGGTACTTATTATTTTATAAATCATAGTGGATTGTCCCGAGGCTTAGGTTCAAATTTGGTGAATTTTGGAGTTCGTTTGATATGCTAACCGAATTGTGAATTTGGACCGATAATGCTCGATTTTATTTGGATGAGTTGTAGGTTGAATTTGAATGTCATATTTTGAAAAAAAATTCACGTATGTGCTGAGGAAGTTGTGGTTTAAATTTCGTGATTTTTGGAGACTGTTGGATGTAGTTTAAAAATCAAGACTTTAGACGTATTGTGATATTCTTAGAAATTGTTTCGGTTGTGATTTAGCTGCAGTTGTTAGAGGTAAAATCCTTATAAATCACATAGAGATTAGGGTTTAAATTTCGGCTTAAAATGAGTTAGGTTATTCAACAATCAAAAACCCTAGTTTTATCCGATTTCAAAAACCATTTAATTTTTAGATCTGAGTTTAATCGCCCGAACCTAGTTCTGTTTAAATAACTTTAGACGTCATAGAATTATAAATGATTCCTTGGGTTTCGGAATGTGTTCGGTTGGCCGATGTGTTGCCGACGGGACCGTAACCGAGCCTAAGAAGGCTACTGAGGCCGAGTGCCTCGTAGCAAGCGTACCAACCAACCGACGTGGATTAGCACGTATACTCAACGTGTATCATCGTTCCACACGTGTCACACTCTCATCTGATCTTTGGAGCCAAGCCACTAAGTGCGTGCCCGTGCACCGAGTCTGAACAAGTCGCGCCCTTGCGCTCTACCCAACGCCCGTGCGTCCGTCCGACCTACCGTCAATGCATTATTTTCTGTTAGCCATGGTCCACGCACACCCCTGTGTTAGTGACCGTGGTACCATTTTAAACCCGTGCATCGGCAAAGCCGTGTCAGCCATGTTCGTGCAGGCCCCGAGTTGCCACGTCGAACTCGGACCAAGGTTAAGTCGAGCTGCACATAGTCAAGCGAGTAACCAGCCGATTCCGAGTGAGTCGTCGGTCCAGTTTAGTGTAGACGGTTTAAAGAATTTAAGTTCAGTTGAATCAGTCCAGACAGTCTAGACGGTTCGGAGTTTCAGTTCGAAACATCAGTTTGAGCATGAACTGAGACTTCAATATTTTTTCCGAACCCAGTCAGATTAAAATCCAATCAGAATATGGTTCCAGACTTATAATATTTCAGAGAACTCTAGAATGCCTCCAAGACGATAAATTTTCAAAATCAGCTCGTAAGTTCCTAAAATGAGTTTTAAAATGATTTTAAAACTGAGTGCACAAACCTAGTCAGATCAGATAATAAGATTCGAGTTTTCATTTTGAGCCCAGTACTTAGAATATTTCGCTCAAATATTTTTGTAGCTTGAAAAGAGTCGAGCATCCACCTTCTACACAGATATTCCAGCATTTGCAGTCACCAGCATCCAGTGGGGACCTTGTATTGTGTATCTCATTGTTGTTAATTTCTTATCATGTTTGAAGTATGTGTTATAGTAAATTGATGGACCGAGACAGAGGAGTGATCCCATCTTGGTCAAAAACTCTAGTTATGACTTAGATGTGTGGGCCCGATGCCCAGTCTAAGTCCAGACTTTGATGTGTGAGGCCCAATGCCCAGCCTAAGTCTCGCGTCCAGATGTGTGGGCCTGATGCCTAGCCTGGATTTTTATGGGAGGCGACCCCAGAGTGTGCACATGAGTACCGACTTACTATTAGCCACAAGTAACCGATTTATTTTATATATGTTGATTTCATAATTTGATATTAAATGTGCTGAATATTCAGTGCCGATTCCGGCGGAGCACGTTGATTCATTATGCTCACGGCTGCCACTAACCATTTTTAGGTGACGGAGTCCCGCGTGGCGCGTGAGCCGGATGTGGTGGTGGTCATAAAGCGAGGATACTTTTTAGTAATCATGTCGTGTATTATTGAACATGTTTGTATTGTTTATGTTTTGTTTAATGCTTATTTGTGTGTTGTTGAACTTGTACTTGCTTCTATATTCAGAAAAGTATTTCAGAATTTAGAATTTCAGCTTATGCATGGCTAATTCCAGTATCTTTCATGGAGTCTATTAGAGTAATGAATATTACTTGGTTGCATGCATACTAGTAAAAGAGAAAAGAGAAAGAGATCAGATTATGCTGAGTAGCATCCCGCAGTTAGAAAAGTATTTTCGAAACAGTTAATATGAGTTTTTGAAAATTAAATTAGTGTTTTCAAATATTAAGCGCAAAAAATTTACTCTGGCTTCAATAAGTGTAGGCATGGTGTTACAATCATCGTGATTACTGGTATTGGATGAACTATAAAGAGCTCAAGGATGAAATAGAGAGGCTTATAAGAGCAGGATAGTTGAAGGATTTTATCATCCAGGATAGGGAGAAGAAAAAAATGATAAAGAGGTAGGTGACAAATGGAAAAGGTCGGATGAACCAGAGGTGAGGCCTCATAAGAAGGGGGTGATTTACATGATTAAAGGGTGGCTGACGAATGGTGATTCCAACAATGCTAAGCGAGCTAACCTGAGATGTGTTTGAGAAAGTGTAACAAAGGTCCATATTGCTCATTACATTCTGGAGTTGAAGTTTGGAGCTGATGACTCGTAGGGTATCTTGATCTCCTATAATGATGCTTTAGTGGTAACGGTAGAAACGCAGGTTATGAGGTTGAAAGGATCTCCATTGATATTGGGAGCTCGATGAACATCATGTTCTTCGAGTGTTTCAAATAGATGGAACTAGATGTTGAGATCAAGCCTATCAGAACCTCTTTGTTCGGCTTTAGTAAAATCAAGGTGGTTTCTTTTGGAAAGGTACAATTATTGATTTCTTTGGGATCTCCTCCCCTGAAAAGTTAATATGGTAAAATTTCTGATAATAAAGGGGGAATCAACTTACAACATCATACAAGGTCAGTCGAGCTTGAACTCTTTCCAGACTTCGGTGTCGACGTATTGCATGAAAATGAAGTTCCCGGTGGGAGAGTAGGAGAGATATTTAGGGACCATCGATCAGCTAGGACTTGTTATCAAACAATGTTAAATGCGGGACAGAAATGAAAGTGCGAGAGGGAGAGCTCAAGTAGGAGAAAGGAGGCCTGCACAAAAATGATTACCTAGGACGAGCTAATGGAAATCGAGCTGGTTGAAAGGGAGTCAAGGAAGATTATGAGGGTTGGAAAGGCGTTGTGGGAGGATTTTAAAGTTTATATAGTTAAACTGCTGAAGGAGTATGTGGATATTTTTATGTTTTACCGGAGGAGCTCGTGGGCATTTATCCTAGGGTGACCGAGCATATATTGAACGACGACAACATAATGAGAACTGTTAAACAAAAGTGATGAAGTTTCAGAGATGAGTTAGATGGTATCATTGAGAAAGAGGTGGAGAAGTTGTTGCAAGCAGGACACATAAGACCTACTCTGTTTCCAAAGTGGCTGTCAAACCAAGTTATTATGGTAAAAAAGGCAGAGGACATATGGCGTATGTGTACGGATTTCAGGGATCTCAATAAAGCATGTCCGAAAGACCACTAACCTTTGTCGCGTATCAACCAGCTAGTAGATCCATTGGACACTGACTCAGCTCCCACAACCAAATATCTGACCATCTTTAAATTTCGCCTCGAGCCTGCCCCCAGGGCAACTGGTGGAGTGATCTCTACTATGTGGACGACCTTCTCTCCATTGAACCCGAATAAAGATGTGTTCACCTCCTTCAATTTGATGTCCAAATTCATCTGCTTATAACAATCTTAGAACATTACGTCTACTAAGCTCCCAATTTTAATAAATATCCGTTGCACGTCAACAGAGTACCGAAAGGAGGGTGTGGAGGTTTTGAAGGATAGGAGTAAATACCAAATGGTGGTGGTCTCTGGGGGTTTGAAGGTTCAATAAAGGAATCAGATCGTGGTGGTTATAGCCCAAGTTCTCGGGGCAGTTTCGGTTGTGCCTATTTTATTGGTCAATGTTATTTGGGGTGATGCTTATCAATTCTTCGTTTTTGTTTTGTTTGTTTTTTTTTTTTTGATTTTTTTTTAATTTTGGATGGAATTAAATTATGTTGTGGCTTGTGGGTTGTGAATTAACCGAGTATTACTAAACCATGCCGAGATTCATGAATAAATTTTTGGTTTGGATTGATTGTTGATTTTAATCGATTGTGAATGAGTTGTAGTTAGTCGAGCGTGAACTGAGCTATGAGCATTTGTTTCTATTTAGTTCAATTTTGGTTCTCATTGATAGCGAATGAGTTTTAGTTGAATCGAGTGTGAAATGAGCTATGAGCATCTTGATTGATGTTTTTGGTTAATTTAGTATATTTTGTTTCTTTTATTAATCAAGTCGAGCTAGAACCAAGCATTTCATTCTGTTGAACCGAAAAGAAGTGTGTGATTAGGAGTCAGAATGTAGATGTTTTCATTTTGGAAATTTGTTGAGCTACGGTTTTGTTTCTTCATTCAAGCTCGGTATAGATTTTTTAGAAATTCAAACACATATATAGTCTAATTTTTCTTATGCAATCCAAGTGGAATCTTAAGAGGATTTTTGTTGGTTTTTTAATTGTTTCGAACAGACTATTTAAGCCACAACGCCACTGAAAGGGTTTGACCATCCATTTATTGCTCTCGATTTGATCTGGTAAACTGAACTCATTTTCGACCAACATCTTAGGTATGTTCTTTTGTCTGGGAATTTGTTTCAGTTTTTAATTTTTTCTGTATAACCATCACTGCCAGATTTCTTATTTGATGTATTTATCTGATGTACTGTAAGCTAGATGAATCATATGCTTGTGAAATGTTATTTGGTTCCGATTAATCATACTAAATTAGTTAATTTGTTTTTAAATACAACCATGTGTATTCCTTTTAATATAGTTCCAAAATCTATGCATATAAAGAGAGAACTTATTTACCAAAAATAGTAACAAAAAAGTCAACCATCATTTATTGTATTCTATTTTTGGCAATTTTTGGCAGTTTTTTTAATTTTCTTTTTAAATTATTATCAAAAAATCGATCTGCTATATATGCATCCTAAATTCATTGGTTTTGTGGATTTAATTTAGGTAAATTTTAACTGATCCTTTCGATTTTGCAAAAGTAAAAAATCTTTCTCATTTCATTAGAAAAAAATATGAATTACCATAAAATCGAGAATTTCGAATTAGGAAAAATACTATCGTATATATATATTCCTAATTGCAACACATCAATTGTTTATAAAAAAAAAAATTGAATTGCATAGACATCGGGTTAATTGAGGTAAAATTCGGCATGACAATTTTGTAAAAGTCAAAATTCTCTCATTTTTTATTAAAAAAAATTTATTTACCATAAAATTGTGAATTTCGAATTAGGCAAAATACTATAACATGTATCTCTACCTAATTGCAACAAATCATGTTTACTAATAAAAATTGAATCGCATAGAAATCAGGCCCAATTTCAAATTAAAAATTAAAATTTAAAAATTCCTTATCATTTGGTCACTACTTTCATTAGTTCAATTTTTTTTAAACATAAAACATAGTCAAATAATATCAATTTGAAATTCAAAATGTAATCGGACAAGAACATAAAAAAAAATTGGGTTTTTATTAATCCTCTATAATATAAATTTGAAATTGAATGTATACACTTACACAATTTTTCCCTTCGTTAAATTAACTAATTTATAATTTTAAAATTATACGGCCAAGATTATCAAAAAACACGTTTTACAATCTCTGTTATATTTGACTATTCAATTCGGTAAACTATGTACCAAAAGACGAAACAAATAATATTGTGTACAATGATGTGTTTAGTAATGTATAAGTTACGTTTTGTTTTATTCCAATACATGTGTTGTACGTTCTTCCAATCATCCATTCATCCAAGTCTAAATGCTTACCTTAAATACAACAACAAACACTCACTATTTTTTAAGAAAAAGTTAAAATAATTATTTAATTAAACAAACAATTATGCATTTATTAATTAATAATAATAAATTTGAAATTGTATCACCATGCATAATTAATGTACTTGAACATACTGAGAAAATTGTAAAAAAAAAAAACAAAACAAAATCACACGTGTTATGACAAATATAAAAGTATATAACAAGGAATACTTGGGCACACCTATTGAATTTGACCTCTTCAAATTCATGCATTGTGCTGTTTAAAACCATATTTAACAACTCCAGGAATGTGAGCGTTCATGAAATAGTCCTCCCAATTAATCATCTTGGGATCAAAATAGAAGATGGTAGTCTCAATACCGTTTTCTTTTGCTGCCTTTCTCAGTTTCACTAAATTCATATCATCATATCTGCACATAAGAAAACTGAATAAAAATCAAGAGTTTGAAAATATAACAATATGTGAAATAAGATATTTCCCTAAAAATTATCGAATAATTATAAATTAAAATACTCACAACCCCTTGAAGAACAGATAAGGCCTATAGAGATCGATTAGTCGCGTCACAAACTTGATTTTACGGCACATCTCGAGGTACGTTTTTTGGAAATATTTACAGCATAATATGTTCAATATTTGTAATGCCTGAAAAAAAAAAAGAAATATCGGTCAGGAAATCACATGAATTAAAGAAATATATTGCACTAAATACTTCGCCACATTTTGTACTGACATACAGAAAAGAAAAGGACAAATCTAACGAACGAAAGCAACAAAAAACTTACACCAAGATGAGCCATGGAACCTCCTATGGCACCTCATGTATGGCATGATATGGGTAACATCTAACAATTCCACGTGCTATAAGAAAAATTCTATAGCTGGCTCAATTGATCCATTTTATCATTTCTTATCATGTCGCTATTGTATTTCTTGATGTGCTGAGGATAGGTTTATTTATGTATGCTCTGTATAGAGTATAACGAATTGCAAAATTAGTCTTATATGTTGCAGAAAATTTAAAGAATTATTCGTTAAAAGTTGTTTTGAAATTCGTTTTGTACAAAATAGTTACAATTTTGTCCTTGGCCTGCCGAAAAATTTGAAATTCGCTAGATTTGTACGTGTTTGTTAAGTGTAGCTAGAAAAGCACGCGTGTCCTCAAAGGTGGCCAAAATTTCTATTTCGAAATCCATGTGGATTTCCCCATCGTTTATTCCAATAAATATTAAAAATTTGAAAAAAATAAAATTAAATCTAGAATAAAACAAAAATATTCATTTTTCTGCCTCATTCTCTTTTCCATTGTTACACTAAAATAAATTCACTTGAATAAAAATCTCAAAAAAAAAATTAAATAAATAAATATCAAATATTTGAAACTACAATTCAACGAAATTGGAAGTTTGAAATAAGCAAAATTTCATTGAAAAGCAAGGTACTCCATTCTTCAGACTTAAAGAAAAGGTTAGAAAAACCAGGCTTGCCTTGCTTAAATGGAGCTCACAGTTCAACAAAGTGAACCATAACAAAATTGAGAGCATGAATGCAAGGCTGGAAACCATTAGAGAGGAAGGAGTAGAGGGCCACTGGGATGAATGGGAGAGAATTAGGGCTGACCTGTCTGCAGCTCACAATTTTGAAGAGCAATACTGGAAACAAAGAGCTAAAATCTTATGGTGGGAAGAAGGGAATGCCAATACCAAATTCTATCATGCTTATACCAGACAGAGAAAGAAACAGAACTCTATTTCCAGGCTGCTTACCAGAGACCACAGAGTTTGCCAATCTCAAGCAGAAATTGAACACCACATCTCAAATTATTTTGGTTCTCTGTTTTCTACTGAGGGTTCTTTGGGTGGAAGCAATCTGATTCATTTGCTACCTACATCTATATCTTCTGACATGAACCAACAACTGCTGAAGCCAGTAAATAAAGATGAAATAAAGTAGGCATTATTTAGCCTCCCTCATGAAAAGGCTCCAGGCGAAGACGGTATGAATGCTTTATTTTATCAGCATTTCTGGATAATTGTGAGGTTGGATGTTGTAGCTGCTATTAAAAGTTTTTTTTCTTCTGGCTCTTTCTTGAGATATTGGAACCACACCTTGGTGACCTTTGTTCCTAAATGCAAAAATACTGACTTCATACACCAATATCGGCCCATCAGCCTCTGCAGTGTTATATATAAAATTTTCTCCAAAATCCTTGCCACCAGACTTAAACATTACCTTGATTCCTGGATAAGTCCCAGTAAATCTGCCTTCCTCCATGATAGACAAATGCTAGACAATGTCATCATTGCCCACAAAGCTTTCCATTTCCTCAACCGACACAGAACAGGTAGGAACTACTTCATCGCCCTGAAGCTGGACCTAATGAAAGCATTTGACACTGTTGAATGGAGCAGCTTGCATAGTATTATGTTACAGATGGGGTTTCACTGGAGGTTTGTTAACTTGATAATGGCATGCATCACAACTACCACTATCTCTTTCAATGTAAATGGTAAGGTGAGTGGTCTTGTATTTCCAACCAGAGGAATTCGTCAAGGTGACCCTCTTTCACCTTACCTATTCATACTAGTGGCTGAAATGCTCTCTGTGTTAATTCAAAATGTTGTTAATAGTGGGAGGCTGAATGGAGTTAAATTAGCAAGAGCAGGCCATCCTATCACTCACTTAATGTTTGCTGATGACATTTTGCTCTTTGGCAAGGCTGATGAAGACCAATCTTTTATTCTGACTGATCTGCTGGAACAATATAGGATATTCACTGGGCAAAGAGTGAACATGGCAAAATAAACAGCTTTTTTCAACAAGAATACTCCAGGCCAACTGATCAATAGAATATGTCTATCTTTGGGGGCATTCAGGTTCACCATTCCACCAAAATACTTTGGTCTTCCCCTTGGGCTCGGCAGATCAAAAAAACAGGCCTTTTTATTTGTGGTGGAAGCTGTTAGGAATAGGTTGAACAGTTGGAAAAACAAGTGTTTAGTTGCTGCTGGTAAGGAGACATTAATCAAGGCAGTCTTGAATGCACTTCCAGTGTTTACTATGAAATGTTTTCGACTTCCAGTCTCTGTGGTAAAAGAAATATCAAAACTTGGTGCTCACTTTTGGTGGAGCAAGAGAGAGAACCAAGACAGAGGCATATACTGGAAAGCATGGAACAGGCTCACTATTCCTAAGAGAGAAGGAGGGTTAGGATTCCAGGATATTTTGCTCTTCAACCAAGCCTGAATATACAAGCAGCTGTGGATAATTACTAACCATCCTAAGCTCTTAGTGAGTAAAGTCTTGAAAAGCAGATATTTTCTGTTGGAATGTCACTTGTGAGTTGTCCCACATTGATTTGATAGGGTAAATAGGCCTAACTTATAAGCCTAGTGGGCTACTCCTCTTACTACCAATTGGTTTTGGGATGGAACCCCACTTGGGCTAACCCTCTTATGGTGCGCTTCACTTGTGTGGGACCGCACTCGATTTGCCCCCGATTTGACATGGTATCAGAGCAGGTCTAATTTGGGACCTGCTATGAAAAAAAAAGCTACCCGGCCTGGTTGTAGGCGTGGGCTGAAAATTATACCCGGCCTGATTGTAGGCGTGGGCTAAAAAATATACCCGACCTAGTTGGAGGCGTGGGCTGATGAAGGACTCACAAGTGAGGGGGCGTGTTGGAATGTCACTTGTGAGTTGTCCCACATTGATTTGATAGGGTAAATAGGCCTAACTTATAAGCCTAGTGGGCTACTCCTCCTACTACCAGTTGGTTTTGGGATGGAACCCCACTTGGGCTTCATTTGGGCTAACCCTCTTATGGTGCGCTTCACTTGTGTGGGACCGTACTCGATTTGCCCCCGATTTGACATTTTCCATCTTGTTCCATTTTTGAAGCTGGTAAAACTCAAAACAGCTCGTGGCTTTGGAAAGGATGGCTAGATACAGTCCATGTGTTTGCTAAAGTCTTCATAACAGAAGTGAGGAATGGTGCAACAACTAAAATTGAGGACATCAATTGGATCCCTCATCTTGCAAAACTTAGACCCTCATTACTGAACTTAGCCAGGGGCCACTTGGTGTTTGTTAAAAATCTGATGAATGCAGATGGCTTGAGCTAGAACTCATGGCTAGTAAACCAGGTTTTTGATGCTGCAGACAGTAAAGCTATATTGAAGATTAACATTCTGGATCCTAACAGATAGGACATAAGCTACTGGAGCCTTGTGAAAAAAAGGAAATTCACAGTGTCATCCTTATGTTCTTTCTTAATTTCTAAAAAATTCCAAGCCTTGGACATACCTGAGGGCAACAATAACTCCAAACTCATGAAATTTGTCAGACAAAAAACATGGAAGCTGAACATAAATGGAAGATCAAACACTTCCTTTGGAAGTGTAACTCAAGCACCCTTCCAGTTAAAGTGAATCTGAGAACCAAAGGGCTAGAGGTTAACGTCATTTGCAAAAGCTGTGGAGAAATCCCAAAGACTATCGAACATGTACTTTTCAGCTGCTATAAAGCTAGCAGGTTTTGGAAAACTGGTCCTGTACAATGGGATGGTGTAGATGACCCAGGGATGAAATTTAGCTCATGGTGGAGACATATTTGCTCTATTGAAAAGCTGGAAGTTGCCGAAGCTAGGATCCAACTTACGACATACTTACTATGGTGGCTCTGGCGTTCATGGAATCTCTGGCTATTTGAAGATACCAACATTCCAGTGCATGTGATTATTAGAAGTGCCATTTCTGAATGGCAAGCTTTTATGTCTTTATGATCTCTTTGCTTTTTATCTAGTTTTTTCTTCCTTGAGTAGTGTAGTTTTGGCTTTCAGTTTGGTTTGCTTCAGTTGGATGTGTTGCTAGGCTTTGGCAGTGGTAATGTTTCCTTCTGTTTGGTTTTTCCTTTTAGTTCAGCCCGGTTGTGGGTATCTAGGCCGCTTCCTAGCGAGTCCTCTCATTTTTTGTTTATTCGGAGTCCGTCCGTACTTTGTATTCGATCTTTGATCTCTTTGAGTGGCTATATAATTTTCTATCGTTTCGAACAAAAAAAAAAAGAAATAAGCAAAATTTAAAATAAATCATTTAGTGCCAATAATAACTAAAATTCACAATAATCATTCATACAGAAAATTAAATTCAATGTCATCTCCATACTCCCTCCGACAACCTTTAATTCCGCGAACCTACAACAAATCTAGTGTTCTAGTACTCAAGCTAAGACAGGTCAGGTCAAGAGAGGGATGCAAACGCCACCTCCCACCGTTGGAGATTTAGGGAGGCAATTGTGTTTTCCATTGTGATAGTGATAGGGTATGGGGTTCAGATTGGGATTTATGGAAGGAAACAAGATTGTCGAGGGACAAGAAGTTGGACTGGATCTCCCCGAATTTTTAGGGGACCTTGAAGCTGCCGACTTCTTAGATTTGATTAACGGAGTCAAAATATCCTTGAATTTAAAGAGGTGTCGAATGATCGAAGGGTTGTGCTGGTTATGACAACTTCGAGGTCGAGCTGCCACTTGGTGCAAGCAATTGAAGCAAGTGCGGCAGCGACAGGGTAAAACGAAAGTTGCGACTTAGCGAAGCTTTGAAAACACGTAGAAAGTGAATGTTTGTTGTATATTAATTTACGCTCAACCAATATTTACAAAATCTCTGTCAAGATGCTCACTTGGTTAATGATTACTCCAGTGAATTTTAACAACTACTCACAAGTGTGGATATTCGTGAAACAGGAAACCAGCTGGTGTCTCGGTACATTACGGGTTTGCGGTGCCCATCCAAGATTCGTTGATTTTTTATTTTTTTATTTATTTTTTTTTTTTGTGATGAAGTTAAATTTATATTCACACCAACATGCTCTTTTAGTAGAGCAACAATTGGCTTCGCGATCAACTAGCTCATTGGTATCACCCCCTCGAGCCGCGGCAGGCACGGTTCAATTGGTTGTGGACCTTGGCCTGATGGTGGGTTCCACTCTGGCGGTTGGTCCTAAACTACCATCGAACTTTCATTGTTTCTCGTGTGGTGAGTCGGGTCATTAGCAGGCTGCTTGATTGAATTCGAGCAATCCACGCGCATTGCTCTTGTAGGAGCAAGGGTCGACGGAATATGGGGATCCGCCTCTTATTGATGACGAGGACCATGTTGCTAAGGAACACTTGATCGGAGACGTTGGTCTGACACTTGTTATTCCTTAGTCTTATTTGGCACCTCGTACTTCCTTTGAGAATATGGTACAACATCACAATATTTTGAAAACGACTTGTACGGTTGGTGGCAAAGTGTGTTACTTCATCATTGACACGGCCTCATGCGGGAATGTTGTGGCACTGAAGGCTGTGGAGAAGCTCCATCTCACTAGTGAGCCACTTCCCCAACCATATATGTTGGCTTGGATCCAACATGGTAATTAAATCACAGTCGATCATTATATGTTGGTCTCTTTTTCCATTGGTCCTAATTATAAGGATTTAGTGTGGTGTGACGTGGGACTATGGATGCTTGTTATCTCCTACTGGCGTCCGTGGAAATTTGATCGGTCTGTTTTTTACGATGGCCGTCCCAATACCTATGGCTTTCTCTTTAGTGTGTCAAGACTATTCTTCATCCAATGCCAGCTCAAGCTATTTTGCCTCAAACATCCTCACCTGTCTTATTTGTCTTGAGCGTGGCCTTTGTCGAGGAGATGCACTCGACGTCATTTATTCTTCTTGTCTTGGGCAGCGAGATGGCAGCGGATACATCCCCTCCAGCTGAGGTCCAACCATTGCTCGAAAAATATTATGATATCTTTTGAGGGAACATACCAAATGGACTGTTCCATTGAATGATATTCAACATTAGACTGCTTGAGTGTTTGGTGCTTCTCTCCCTAACTCACCACACTATCGCATGAGTCCGCCTGAACATGAAGAACTACATCACCAAGTGGGAGATATCCTTCAATGTGGAGTGTTCTATTTGAGTTTGAGCCCGTGTGCAGTCCACGCACTCTTTATTCTGAAAAAGTACCATGGCGTATGTGTGTGGAAAACCGTGGTATTAATAAGATCACAATAAAGTATTGTTTTCCTATACCTCGTTTGGATGATTTGCTACATTAGTTGCATGGCACATCGATATTTATTAAACTGGATCTCCGCAATGGTTATCATCAAATTTGTATTTGGTCTGACAACGAATGGAAAACAACCTTTAAAAGTTCGTAATAGATTGTTCAGAAGATGAATCTTAATGCCTATCGCCTGTATATGTCATCACGTATTATCACATAAGACGTGTTTATTGACAATCATTTAGTGCCTTCTGATGACACAAGATTGCATCAGATTTGAGGGTGAATCTTTTCCATGAGGGGGAGAATAATGGAGACGAGATTGCATTGGCTTTCTTGAACAAGCATGATCGTTAGACAACTTTAGTTTAATTACTATTTATACTTTTATTGTTATCTAAGTATTTTAGTCTTTTATTTTGCAGATAAGTTTATGGTAAGTAGAACTCTCTTAAGAAAGGTACTTAAGACTCATATTTCATTGTTTCTAAGGTTGATTGCTTTTGATTGAATACAAAAACAGTTCTCTCCCAATCTCTCTTGTGTTTACTCTTTTGCTACGTCACATTGTATGCTAGAACCAAGCATATCGAGCTTGACATTCACTTTGAGAAAGAAAAGATAGTAGCTTAGAGTATTACAGTACAATTATTAGAAATAGTATTTTACATTTGTAATTTTTATATTGGTGTATGTAAAGCTTCTAGATAAGAAATAACACTTTTATTTATTCTTGACATAGTAAAAGTACTTGAGTTATAAACCAAAAGATGATTCATTATTTTTTCTTCTCAATACAATACACCTGCAATCTTCTTCTTTTCTTTGTTCCTGTGAAACACTTAGTGATGAATCTTATCGTGGTATCATAAATAAATTAGTGAGTCCCTCTGATGTTTGACACTTCTCACGACATAAAAACTCCCATTTAATGATAGTACTTCTGTTTCTAATTTATTCAACTTATTAAGTGTGTTGTTTGGTGTCCTTTTTCAACTTCATCTCACTTAGGCTATACATTTTCTCACCATCGTAGATGATTATAGTCGTGTCACTTTGTTTTATCCTCTAATTCATAAATTAGACACTAAGACATCCTTGCTTCACTTCTAAATCACTGTTTTTTCTCAGTTTGACAGAAAGATAAAATCGATTAGAACTGACGATGGTACTGAATTCATGTTACAAGATTCCTATTTTGAAATGAAATATTACATCAAGTCTTGTGCTAAATGTTAGTGTTATATACTGAAAGCTTGACTTTGGATGATATTACACTTTTACCCTTTATGAATGAGAAACATGTTAGATTAACAAGTTCTATGTTTTGTTGTTTTGCATTAGATAGTGTGGGTTGCCATCGGGCGAACCGAAGATCATACTATCAGTGACTCGCGAAACAAGAATAATGGTTCACAACCTAGATGGACATAAACACCCCATTAGAACGGTTGTAGTGTCATCTGTACAGTTTGTCTTGACTGATTAGTTGCACTAGTACATTTATGTATTAAACAAGATCCTAGAGATGAGCAGTTCGTTTTGTGCTGATCATCGTAAACGAACTAGGACTCGGTTAATTACTGCGTACTCTTAACCCGTAAGATATTAAACAGGCATATATGTGTAGTATTTATTAGTTTGATTCACATGGGTGAGGCTTAGTGAACTTGGCCAATAGACCCTCTGTCTTGGGTAATATTGCTACAAGTAGGATGTGCTGTTAGGATTTTTAAGGTCACCATGCGCGTTGGTTTGATGATCTCCCCGGAGTGAGTTCATGAAGGAATGTTATGCTAAACCCTAGAGGTGGATTAAATTTCGGCATAATATGAATGTGATGAACGGCGCTAGCTTCAGTGAAATAATAATAAATTAATTAATTCTTGATTGTCAATGATCGAATTAATTAATAGACATTATATCTTAAACATGGGGTGATAAATCGAGTAATTATTATTGGAGTCTCAATTGTAAATTGGGCTAGGAAAAGGGAGTGCAATAATATTATGTTGGTAGGCCATCTAATATTATTCGGTTAATTAAAATAAGTGGGCTGACCCACAAGTACTTTAATTAATTAAGGAGACCTTCTCCTAATCTCCTAAGGGTCCCTACTGTAGCTCTATATATACATCATTAAGCTCATGGGAAGAGAACACAAGATTCATTATTCTTGAAACACATGCCCCACGCCTCTTTCTCTCACTCAGTTTCCATTCGACCTTTATCTTCTTCTTGTTGCTCCACTAATACAAGTTGATGAAGGGTGTATTGAGTAATACAGTAGAAGATCTATAGGTAAACCGAGACGAAATATATTTTGTCGTACAGATCTAACCAGATGTCCGCTCAAGGTGGGCAGCATACCCAGACGACCGTCTCGAAGTTAGCTTTCCATCGCTGCCGTCTGCCGCTTCATGCGCCCGCACGCGTCGCCGGAAGCTCCCAGACTACAAGTTTTGTCTTCATCTATTTGCACGCATTTGATCCATTTTTCGATCCGATTTTTGGTCAACCGTTTGTGTGATCTGATTCATTAGTGTGTTGTGTACGGCCATCCAGAAGATAACCCAGTTCGCATAAATTTTAAGCCATAAGTTCTCTACGCAAACCTTTAGATCCGCTGCGCATAGGTTTACGTTTTGCTATTGATTCGTGATTTGTACATAACGAGATCCTCATAGATCCCAACAAGTGGTATCAGAGCACTTGGTTTAATTCGTTTTGTACAAGTTCAAATTTTCACGACCTTATTTGTCAAGATGTGTTCAAACGCAAACCTTTAGATTCGATGCGCATAGTTTATGTTTTGCTATTGATTCGTGATTTGTACATAACGAGATCCTCATAGACCCCAACAAGTGGTATCAGAGCACTTGGTTTAATTCGTTTTGTACAATTTCAAATTTTCACGGACTTATTTGTCAAGATGTGTTCAAACGCAACCATATATTAGATTATATTCGCATAACTCGGTTTTGTAGGAATTAGTTTAATCCACTATTATGGCCGACTATGTGTTTGATGAATGTTGATGAATGTGATGTATGGTTTTAAATTTGTTTTTAAAGCCTCGGGCTTGTCGAGGAATATTATGGATGAATGTTTGTAATAATTATTCGCCCGGGGGTTGACCGAATAGATTTAATTATTTGTTTAGAAAAAAATATACATCTATTCGTTGGATCTATGATTGGATTATGTAATTTTGTAGATTATATTTTTCGTATTGTAATCACGGATTAATTACCGAGAGATTACAAGAGATCAACGAGCCTCGAAAAATCAACAGGACCGAAGCCCGGAGACCACACGTGCAAGGCGAGAAAATCGAAAAAAAAAATTTATACCGCTGCCATTGAGACCGGCGGCTGGCGGCTGACGGGCGGCGGCGGCTCGACGGCGTCGACGACAAGGGTTGAGGTGTTTTACTTGGTGGCCAAGCAGCATGATATCTACAAGGATTCTACTGCAGTGAGAGTTCCAGTTGAACAGGGAAAGAATACATTAGGTTTCCTTGTTTGAGGAGACTCAATATTTAATGGCCATAATAGTGGATTTATTTATTTAAATTCATTATGCTATCATTTATTTATTTATTTATGCATGTTAATTAATTATTGTATTTGCATGGGATTAATTTAGAATTGCATATTTAATTATGCATGTTAATTAATTATTGCATTTACATAGGATTAATTTGGAATTGCATAAATATTTAAATAAGTAAAAATCCTCATTTCAATTATACTAAGTTTGAGAAGGGATTTTAAATTACTATTAATTGTAAAATGCCCAAGGCTTCCATTTCTAATCTGTCGGTAAATCAATTAAGTGCGGTATGGGCTCCCCCACGGGTGACATCACTAAAATTAATTGTTGGAAATTATCAGGACGAATTTCTAAAATTAGACGGTTAGAGGAAAGCTTAATTGAGCATACGGGCCACCCAACGGAGGACGTATAATCTTTTTCGTCTGACCTTAGGGCCGATAAATGGGATTCACTTAGAATGCGATTTATTTATAAACTCCACACGGGCCCTGAATTTATTGCATGGCCAAATGGAGACCGACTATTAATTTCGTTTGTCATGAGTTTGGTTTTAACTTATGGAAATTAATGGGTCTTTGAAAGCCCTTCTCTTGCGAATGATGAGTAGTAGGGCGACCCACGTAGCATACTTACTCACGGTGTTTTGAGATGTCATTGGATTTAAGTTAATATTGTTTTGAGAATGTCAATATTAGCAGTTAAATTCAAAAGTGTTTATTCTGTAAATTTATTTCGTGTTTCTCAGGCTATATTCCTCATGTCGTTCAATCTGTTATCTGTCATTCTAAAAGAAAATCAACTTTTATACTGATTGGAAGAGGAACAGACATTGTGTTGACTGCTAAGGGTTACAAGTATGTTATCACTAAGACTTGCCCTGCGGCTGATGCTCCTGATCAGGAGAAAGAGGAGTATGCTCGTTGGAAAAAAGCTGATGAGATGGCGAAGTGTTACATTCTGGAATCTATGTCAAATGTTCTTCAACATCAGCATCAGTCTATGAACACTGCGGCAGATATGCTCCTCAATCTCAAGAATCTGTTCGGACACCAGTCTAGGGCTGCTAGGCAAGAGGCTATGAGTGCTCTGACGACTATGCGCATGGCCGAGGGTACACCCGTAAGGGAGCATGCCCTCCGGGTTATGGCGCTTCTCAATGAGCTTAAGGTTATGGGAGGTTTTATTGACGGGGAAACCCAGGTTGATTTTATGCTCCAATTTCTGCCAAAGAGCTTTGATCCGTTTCGGTTGAACTACAACATGCACAAGATGCATATGGCTCTTCCAAACTGCTAGCAGAGCTTCAGCCGGCGGAGGCCTTATTCACTCAGGCGCCTCACGCACTGGTTGCTGAGCAGGCTGGACCTTCCAGGCCTCATAAGGGCAAGAAGAGAAAGAAGTCTGCAGGAAAGGCAAAGGTGCAGGATGCCTCGGTTGCACAACGACTGACCTCTCAGGCAGTGGCAAAGAAGCCGAAAGGTAGATGCCACAAGTGCAATAAGTCAGGATACTGGAAGGTCGACTGCCCTCTCCTCGAGAAAGGTAACTCTCTCGTTAATGTCGTAGAAACATGTTTAGCGGTTGTATCTACCAGAACCTGTGTGTAGATACTGGAGCCACTGCTCATGTCTGCAATTCATTGCAAGGGTTCCAGGAAACCAGACGGCTTAGGGAGGGAGAGATCACCATCTACATAGACGATGCTACGAAAGTGGCAGCTGTTGCAGTGAGAAACGTTACTTTATCTTTTGATAGTAGTAGTTTGGTTTTGAGACATTGCTTTTATGTTCTTAGTTTTAGAAAGAACCTTGTTTCAACTTCTAAACTTGTTGTGGATGGTTTTTCATTTACGTTTGATGACATGCTTATTATTCGTTAAGGGAAGCGTTTCATATGTTCTGGTTCATTAGTTGGTAATTTTTATGTTCTTCAACCAAACTCTCCCACACTGCAACAAACTGAATTAAATAATTTCACGACTAAATCTAATAAGAGGAAGGAATCTTCGAGTATTAATCAAGCATATATTTGTCACCTTAAACTTGGACACATTAACCTTAGGAGGATTCATAAGTTAGTGGCCAGTGGACTCCTTGGTCCATTGGAAGAGCACTATCCAACTTGTGAATCATGCTTGGAAGGTAAGATGGCCAAGAGGATGTTTTCGGCAAAGGGGTATAGGAGCCAAGAAGTGCTAGGATTGATTCATTCAGATTTGTGTGGTCCTATATCGATCCAAACTAGAGGAGGTTTTGAGTACTTTGTCTCTTTTATTGATGATTACTCGAGATTTGCGTACATTTATCTATTGCACCGCAAGTCCGAATGCTTTGAGAAATTCAAGGAGTATCGGGCAGTTGTGGAGAAGCTTCATGGTAAAAGTATCAAGTCGATTCGATCTGATCGAGGTGTCGAATACCTCTTTGGAGAGTTCAGGACATACTTGTCAGAAGCTGGGATTGAGTCCTAATTGACTGCACCCGGCACGCCCCAGCAGAACGGGGTTGCAGAGCGAAGAAATAGGACTCTTATGGAAATGGTTAGGTTGGTGATGAGTTATTCAAGGTTACCAGATTCGTTTTGGGGAATGGCGCTGAAAACAACAGCGTATGTTCTGAACTTGGTTCCATCGAAGTCAGTAGAAACTACTCCTTACGAATTGTGGAAAGGGCGTAAGCCAGTTTTTAACATATTCGGGTATGGGGTAGCCCTGCACACGTTTTAGTGCAGGAAGATGGCAAATTGAAAAACGTTCGGAAGTACAAGATTTTGTGGGCTATCCCAAGGTAACGAAAGGTGGTTTATTTTATAGTTATAAGGATCATAAGGTGATCGTTAGCACGAACACTAGATTCTTGGAAGAAGACTATATTATTAATCACAAACCCGCGAAGACTAGTCTTAGAGGAGTTAAGGGGTGAAGTCGATAGTTCCCTACCAAGTGCGCAAGTAGATACATCACATAATACTGCAACACGTAACACTAATAGTGTACCAGTGCGGACAGTACCTCGTTGTAGTCGGAGGGCTTCTCAATTACCCAACCGATGGATAGGACTTAGAGTGTCTAAGGGCTCAGTTCCAGGAAACCTAGAATCGGACCCAATAACCTACAACGAGGCACTCCAGGATAAAGATGCAGATTCATAGAATGTTGCAATGAATGCTGAAATGGGGTAAATGGGCTCTAATCAGGTCTTGGATCTTGTAGAACCACTCGATGGGGTATGACCCATTAGATGCAAGTGGATCTACAAGAGAAAGAGAGGATCGGATGGAGATGTGCAAACCTTCAAAGCTAGGCTTGTCGCGAAAGGTTATACCCAGATTGAGGGTATAGATTATGATGAGACCTTTTCACCATTAGCTATGCTTAAGTCCATCTGGATTCTCTTGGTTGTAGCCTCTCATATGGATTATGAGGTATGGCAGATTGATGTCAAGACGGCTTTCCTTAATGGGAACCTTTAGGAAGACATCTATATGCAGCAACCAAAGGGATTTATCGCTAAAGGGCGAGTTTAATCGATCCATTTATGAACTGAAGCAAGTTTCGAGATCTTGGAACATTTGGTTCGATGAGGTGATCCAGTCGTATGGGTTCACTCAATGTCCGGATGAGCACTGCGTGTACAACAAAATCAGTGGGAGCGTGGTGGTGTTTCTTGTGCTGTACGTAGATGACATACTTCTTATTGGAAACAGTAAGAAGGAGTTGTCAGACGTAAAGGTGTGATTGTTTAAGCAGTTTGATATGAAGGACTTAGGAGAAGCATGACACATTCATGGTATTAGGGTCATTCGAGACTGTAAGAAGAGAATGTTGTGCTGCTTATCCCAGTCTTCATACATAGATACTGCCTTGGCTAGGTTCAGCATGCAGGATTCCAAGAAGGGTACCTTACCTTTCAGGAAAGGAATCCCTCTCTCTAAGGAGATGTCTCCTAAGACGTCTCAAGAGATTGAGGACATGAAGACAGTTCCTTATGCATCAGCAGTAGGAAGTCTTATGTATGCAATGCTATGCACGAGGCCGGATATCAGCTACGCCATTAGCTTAATAGCCAGATATCAAAGTAACCTGGGTATGCAACATTGGTCTGCGGTGAAGCCTATACTCAAGGACTTGAGAAAGACTAAGGAGTACATGTTAGTTTACCGTCCAGACAGCTTGTTACCTCTTGGTTACAGTGATTCTGATTTCCAGTCAGATAGTGACGAAAGTAAGTCAACCTCTGGTTATATGTTTACCTTGGGAGGTGGAGCCATTTCATGGAGGAGTGCTAAGCAGAAATGCATGGCAGACTCCACCATGGAAGCCGAGTACATAGCATCCTCAGAGGCAGCGAAAGAGGCAGTTTAGCTCATAAACTTCTTAGTGGACTTAGAAGTGATTCCGAGTTTGCACGTGGTATCACCGCGTACTGTGATAACAGTGGAGCAATAGCAAACTCAAGGGAACCACGAGCCTACAGAGTGAGCAAACACATAGAGCGCAAGTACCATATGATTCGAGAGATAGTTGGTATATGAGACATTGATGTTACCAAGATTGCATCTGAGGAAAACCTAGCTGATCCCTTCACGAAGAGTTTGCCGGAGAAGATCTTCGTCAAACACGTGATAGGAATGGGAGTCAAGTGCATGGCGATAGGATCGACATAGGTCTTTTAGAATAACGGATTGATAGGACTATACTTGTAAAAGCGAAAGCTTTAAGTATAAGTGGGAGATTGTTAGTGTTATATACTGAAAGCTTGACTTGGGATGATATTACACTTTTACCCTTTATGAATGAGAAACATATTAGATTTAACAAGTTATACGTTATGTTGTTTTGCATTAGATAGCATGGGTCGTCATTGGGCGAACCGAAGATCATACTATCAGTTACTCGCGAAACAAGAATAATGGTTTACAACCTAGATGGACATGAACACCCCATCACATGTCAACTGTACAGTTTGTCTTTAATGATTAGTTGCACTAGTACATTTATGTATTGAACATGATCCTAGAGAGGAGCAGTTCGTTTTGTGTTGATCGTCGTAAACGAACTAGACCTGGTTAATTACTGCGTGCTCTTAACCCGTAAGATATTAAACAGGCATATATGTGTAGTACTTATTACTTTGATTCACATGGGTGAGGCTTAGTGAGCTGGGCCAATAGACCATCTGTCTTGGATAATATTGCTACATGTAAGATGTGCTGTTAGGATATTTATGGTCACCATATGCGTTAGTTTGATGATGTCCCCGGAGTGAATTCATGAAGGAATGTTATGCTAAACCCTGCAGGTAGATTAAATTCCAAGATAATATGAATGTGATGAATGAGCACTAGCTTCGATAAAATAATAATAAATTAATTAATTCTTGATTGTCAGTGATCGAATTAATTAATGGACATTATATCTTAAACATAGAGAGATAAATCGAGTAATTATTATTGGTGTCTCAATTATAAAATGGGCTAGGAAAAGGGAGTGCAATAATATTATGTTGGTGGACCATTTAATATTATTTAGTTAATTAAAATAAGTGGGCTGACCCACAAGTATTTTTAATTAATTAAGGAGTCTTTCTCCTAATCTCTTAAGGGTCCCTACTGTAGCTCTATATATACATCATTAAGCTCATGGGAAGAGAACACAAGATATTCTTGAAACACACGCCCCACGCCTCACTCTCTCTCTCTCTCTCTCTCTCAATTCTCATTCGAGCTTTATCTTCTTCTTGTTGCTCCACTGATACAAGTTGAAGAATGGTGTATTGAGTAATACAGTAGAAGATCTGTAGGTAAAGCGAGACGAAATATATTTTTTTGTACAGATCTAACCGGATGTCCGATCAAGGTGGGCAGCATACCCAGAAGACCGTCTCGACGTCAGCTTTCCATTGCCGCCTCACGCGCCCGCACGTGCGCCGAAAGCTCCCAAACTACAAGTTTTGTCTTCATCTGTTTGCACCCGTTTGATCCGTTTTTTGGTCCAATCTTATTCTTGCAATCCCAAGAAGTGATTTGTGGTCAACCGTTCATGTGATCTGATTCATTGGTGCGCTGTGTACGGCTGTCCAGAAGATCAGCCAGATCACCATATATTTTAAGCCGTAAGTTCTCTACGCAAACCTTTAGATCCGCTGCGTATCGGTTTACGTTTTGGTATTGAATTTGTGATTTGTACATAAAGAGATCCTCATAGATCCCAACACTAAAACCCCTCAACAAATGCATGGCTAGAAAGAAACATCAGCATATTCGTCAGATTGCTGGAGCTACATTATTTCATGCCATCCACCCCTTTCTTTTTGTTTTGATTGTATTCTTTTTGCAATGCATATAGTAAACATAATACCGACCTTAACTCTAAACAATGGATCCCCATTTGAAATGTTATAACCCACTGATGATCAGATTAAAGTGTTGGTTGTATGTGTTTACTTCTACACTACATGCACATAGGCATAAATTTGATCCAAGAGCTTCAAAGTGCATATTTCTTGGTTATCCTTTAGGTTGTATATGTTATATTCTTTACAACTTGGAAACCAATAAAATATTCATTTCTAAAAATGTCATCTTCTATGATAATGTTTTTCACTATAAAACTTTGACTGCCTCTCTCAGTTATCACTCTTTTTTTCCCTACATCTTCGATGATCCTATCCCAAAAACACCTACTAACCTACCAATTGTCCCTACAAACATACCTCAACCTTTTACTACTCATGAATACCAACATTCACCTAGAAGAAGAACAACCAGAATCTCTAGGCCACCTATATACTTGAGCATATATCAACACTAACTACCAAATTCTACTCAAATCAATCATCCTCAATCCTCAACAAATACAACCCACCATACAATAATATCACAGACCGATTCTCGTGATGCTTCTAGAACATCCAGTTTTTTCTATTTCAAACTATCTATCTACTACTAATATGTCTACCTCACATGGTTGTTTTACTACATCAATCATACGTACATATGAACCTAAAACATATAACAAGATGTTAAGGATCAACTATGTCAAGAAGCTACGCATAAAGAATTAAAAGACCTAGAACACACAAATACTTGGATCCTAACAAACCTCCCCAAAAGTAAACATTGCATAAGTTGCAAACGGGTTTACAAAATAAAGTACAAGTCAGATGGTTCTATTGAAAGGAATAACGCTAGATAAGTTGCAAAATTTTATACTCAAGAAATGGGCATAGATTATTTTGATACTTTTTCGTAGATAAGATTAGCACAACTAGATTCATCACAACTTTAGTTGCTGTTAAAAAATGTTCATCACCAATTAGATGTCAATAATACTTTTTTTACTTGGTGATATTAATGAAGAAGTTTATATGACACTCTCACCTGGTTATTGCTCCCTAATATACACTAGAGTTTGTAAATTAACAAAGAGTCTCAGTGGTCATAAACAAACTTCAAGGTAGTGGTTCCACAAACTCACCTCATTCCTACTTATGGTTTTTCCCAATCACATGTTTATTGTTCAATGTTTTAAATATCTGAAAATAGTTCATTTATTGTGTTGTTTGTGTATATGGATTATATCATCTTAACAGGTAAAGACTTAAACAAAATACAAGAAACAATGTCACGTCTTGATACTTGTTTCACAATAAAAGATTTAGGTCAATTGAAATATATTATAAACTAGATTTTTTTCTCACTCTAAAAATGCATAAATATGTTTAAAGAAATATGCATTGGATATTCTTAATGATACTGGTATGTTAGGTTGTAAAGTTGCCTCTCCATTATAGATCCAACACATAAATTAAAAAATAACTCATCCTCTTCCAAATCAAGAAAACTATCTCATCCATCTACATATAGAATGTTAGTTGGTAGGATGCTTAATCTCACAATTGGTAAGCCAATCATTGCCTTTTCTGTTCAATCTCTTAGACAGTTCATGTCATCACCTACTTAAGAACACATGCACGCTGTAAAAAGGGTTTTGAGGCATGTCAAAGGCACCCTTGGCCAAGATACTACCTTTACAACTTCATGCTTATTCTGATAATGATTGAGCCTCTTGTGTAGACACTAGGAGAAGTGTAAGTGGATATTTAGTCTTCCTTGGTTGCTATATAATATCATGGAAATAAGAAATAATAATAATAATAATAATAATAATAATAATAATAATAATAATAATAATAATAATAATAATAATAATAATAATAATAATAATAATAATAAAACCTACCATTAGAATATCATCTGCAGAGGTCGAATATAGGGCACTAGCTGACACTATATGTGAAATCCAATGGCTAACTAACTTAGGTACTGAACTTGGTATATCACTCATATTCATGTTTGTCTCTTTTCAGATAGTAAGTCAGTTTTAGCAATGTCATCTAACCATGTTTTCCATGAGAGAACCTAGGACATTGAATTGGACTGTCACTTGATTAGAGAAAACATCAGTAAGTGCCTCATTTAATTCCACCATATTCCAACAAATGATCAGTTAGCAGATTTCTTGATAAAGGCATACCAGCATCGCATTTCAGCACCTCTTAGCCGAGATGAGCATGATAAACATACATGCTCTTCTTGCGGGGTATTAAGAATAGTATTTTTTATTTTACTTTTTGTAATTTTAATATTGTTGTAAGTAAAGTTGCTAGACAGGAAATAACACATTTAGTTATTCTTAACTTAGTATAAATGGCAAAATTTAAAAAATGGTCCATTATGTTGGCTATTTTCCGAAAAAGGTCCATCATATAGGGTGTCATCAATAATGGTCCACTAAATTGTCACTTTTAATCAAAACTCGTACAAATGCCAACATAGTGGACTAAAAGTGATAATCAATTTTAGTCCACTATGTTGGCATTTGTACGAGTTTTGATTAAAAGTGACAATATAGTGGACCATTATTGATGACACCCTATATGATGGACCTTTTTCGGAAAATGGTCAACATAGTGGACTAAAAATGAAATTTAGCCTAGTATAAATACTTGAGTTGTAAACCAAAAGATGATTCATTAATTTTTCTTCTTAATACAATTCACCCGTAGTCTTCTTCTTCTCTTTGTTCCTATGAAAGGCTTGATGATGAATCTTATAAACAACACATCTCATCCTATGATTAAATGGTCGACATCTTGAATAAGTCCCTTAGTATTATCCTTTTATCGTCTCGGAAACAAACTAACGGTGGTGTCTTCAAGCTCGCTCAAATTGAGGTCGCATGTTAGAGAAAATGAAATTATATGTCTTGCAGTCCAAGTTTGACCTACTTGAGGCAGCTATAACGAGAGCTCAACTTGTAGGGTGAATTTTTTATTTTTTTTTTAATTAATAGACAACAAAACTAAAGACAATATTTTAAATGAAAGATTAAAATGACGACAAACCTTGAGAGGCAGAATGTATCGAATGGTCATGTATCTTTGGAAACTATCCATTGAACTCAGGACATTGACTTTGCCAACGATCACGGGCTTTCCATATTTGTTAATCCAAGGATGTCTTGTGAAGTATGTGAGTGCATAATCTTGAAGCCATGTGAACTCCACAGGGTTTGATAAAGATGAGCCAACGTGATATATATTATCATTTCCGCCATTATCATTCACATGAGCTGCCATCGCCACTATCATTGCATTAACCACCATGTCTGCTGGCATCTGCAATTATTTATTTTTATTTATTTATTTTTTAGAAGAAACTAAATCAAATTGCGTAATAGATTGATATTATTTGGGCAAAATTACAATTAATGCCCTGTAATTTGTGGTCCATGGCAATTATGACTAACATTTTTTTTATTTTGGCAAAATATGTCGATAACTTAAAAATCGTGCAATTAATGCTTAATCAATATTTACCGAATTTCACTGGCATATTAGGAAAGTAACTTACAATTTACCGAGAAATTGTATGTAAATTGAGCATTAAATGCATGGTTTTTTTAAGTTACTGTCATAGTTTGCCGAAATTAAAAGTCATTATCCATAATAGCCGCAAGCCATAAGTTAGACGACCTAAGTTGTATTTTTGCCATATTAATTAACCCAATATTTATATTTAGACTTCATACGTTGTTTAAAAAATTATTAAATTTAATTGTGAATTAATTTATTCTGTAAAAATAAATAAATATGTAAATAAATAAATAAATAAGGAATGTTAATTAAGTAGAGTATAGGACGTGAAGGATGCGTACGCCTTTGGTACATTTTCTATCCTATATAATTGAAATATAAAATACTTTAATTTATTATTCATTCATTTCTCTCTACTCCATTTATTAGTTTTCAACTCAAGTTTTAAATTTTAATAATAATTGTTACCATGCATTTTTCTATCAAATTTATTATTTATTCATTCACATATGGATAACTATCAATTATTATTTTATTAATTTTTATCACAACACAATGAAATATTACACTATATTTAAAAAAGTAAATTTATTAATTAGTTCATTAATTAACTCTATTTTATCCATCTCCATATATAATTGGACCAATAAATAACTTCAAAAACATATATAATTACACCCAAGTCATGCAGATTTTCTTTTACATTAGTTAAACTCACCACATCGATTATGCCCTTGGGATTGCCAAGAAAACATGTTATTATTCCTTTTCCATATCCAACAGCTAAGCTGTCAATAGTCCTGTTTATTGCAGTAAATAACAATAATAATAATTAGAATTTAACGAGTAAAAAAAAAGTTTGAATAAACATTTGTTTGAAAAGTAGAAAAGTGGAATTAGAAACAGGAATCATATAAATTTGGGAAATGCTAAGGTTTGGTTACGAAATCATTCCATCGGGGTTTGTAATCGTTAGATCATCATGTAAACGTCATAGATAGTTGATCTAACGGTATAAACCTCGACAGAATAATTTCGTAACGGGACTATAGAATCTCCAATTAATCTAAGCAACCCATTAATTTACATTTATAATTTAGTGTTTACTATCATTAAATTTTGAATTACTGTCAGGTGAAAAGTGATAAGCAGGATGACAAAATCAGTTAGAAGAGCTACAGTGCACCCGAGCACATTTCTATTTTTCCCAGTTGTATTGTACTATAGTTGTTTGGTGTGCATGGTAGCATGCAACACGTGTTATCCTTCCATTGGATCTGTCATTAGGGTTTGCAGGGTACAGGGCTACGATAGGTCTATATATATAGCATGTTATTCCTTCTTTTTTATCATCAATTAATACAAAAAGAGTTTATTGAGCATTATAGTTTTTGTTCTTTTATTTCTCAAATTGTGTGCACCAATGTTGATCGTCCAACATGGTATCAGATCAGGCTTTTGACCTGTCTCTGATGCTCTCATCTAAACCATTGCAACCTTATCCCCTCTTGATCAGAAGCATTACTGGCGGATTCCTCTTCCAGCCACACCACAACACCATCTCTGGTTACCAACACACAAAATACCCTTATCCAACCTCATCATCAACTTGTCTCTCTCAAGCTAACAGATTCAAATTTTCTACTTTGGAAACAACAAGTAATCACCACCATAAAAGGATATGGCCTTGAGTCCTTTATCTCCAACTCATATCTAGCTCCATCTCATACCACAGTTGATAGCACAGGCCAGATCCAAGTCAACCCCGAGTATGTGAGTTGGGTAAGGCAAGATCAGCTCCTTACAAGCTGGCTTCTCTCATCTCTCTCTGAAAATCTTCTAGTGATGATGGTGGGAAAGAACACCTCAAGAGAAATCTGGCAAGCCTTGGAGTCCAATTACTGAGGCCAGTCCAAAGCAAGGCTAATGCAGTTAAAGTTGCAACTTCAAACCCTCAAAAAAGGTAACCTACCTATGAAAGAGTTCCTATCTCAAGTCAAAGCTTGTTGTGATGCTTTGGGAACAGCAGGTGAACCTGTAAGTGAGCAAAACCACATACTTCATATCCTTGGTGGTCTGGGTCAGGAGTACAATGCAGTAGTGGTTGTTGTGACCACTAGGATTGAGCCTCATATTGAATGAGGTCCACTCCATGCTTCTCGGCTTAGAATCCAAGATGGATCTTCAAACTCAACCCACAATCAACCTAGATGGCTCAAGCCCCTCAGCTCACTATGCATCTCAAAACACTGGAAACAACAACAAGGGATCCATAAACCAAAGAGGAAATCAGTTTCACAACTCTCAATCTCTCCTTTGGCAGAGGCAACAACAACAACAACTTCTCAACCAGGGGGAGAGGAAGAAATGCAAGAGGGAGAGGGGCAGGAACTACAGAGGCAATTTCAGAACCCCTTGCCAACTGTGTGGCCTCTCAAACCACACTACAGACAGATGTTTTCATAGGTATGACTCAACCTACCCTGGGCCAACAAATTTGCAAGCACAAGTTGCACAAGCCTCTCCACCTAAAGTCATACAACACACTACCTTAATCAAGCAAGTGACACCATGACTGAATCTAGTTGGTTTGCAGACTCAAGGGCAAACAATCATGTCACCAATTAAATCTCCAATCTTAATCTTGCCTCAGAATTTCAAGGTACCAACAAACTTCAGATAGGTAATGGAACTGGTTTAAGTATTTCTCATATTGGCAATTCATTTCTCAAGTCCAACCTTCAATCTAAACCTTTCATGTTAAAGAACCTCCTTCATGTGCCCACTATCACAAAGAAACTTGTTAGTGTCTCACAGTTTGCTAAAGATAATTGTGTCTTTTTTGAATCCCATCCATCTGTTTGTCTTATCAAGGATCAGGACACTCACAATGTTCTTCTCAAAGGCTCCCTTGAGGGAGGTCTCCACAAATTTGATGCTCAGATTTCTAACATCACCAAGTTCAAGCCTCCATCACCTACAGTCACTTTATTTCCAAGAGCTTTTCTTTCCAGTTGTAATTAATCAGCCAATCTTGATCTTTGGCACTCTAGATTAGGACATGCAGCTATTGATGTAGTTCTTAAAGTTATGAGAAGTTGTAATGTACCTTATCTTCTTAATGAAAACTTTGTTTGTGGCTCTTGTTTACAAGCTAAAGCTCATGCCTTGCCTACTTTTGATTCTCAGTCTCAATACACTGCACCATCGCAACTCATACACACTGATGTGTGGGGACCCTCACCCATCACATCTAATTCTAGATCACATTACTATGTTTTCTTTATTGATCATTTTACAAGGTTCACTTGGATATATTTTCTCCATAAGAAGTCTGATGTTTGTGAGTCATTTATTCACTTCAAAAATCTTGTTGAAGCACAGCTTAATCACAAAATTAAATCAGTTCAAAGTGATGGAGGAGGTGAGTTTATAACCCTCACCAAATTCTTTCATGCAAATGGCATCCATCACAGACTTTCTTGTCCTTATACTCCCTCTCAGAATGGCCTAGCAGAGAGGAGGCACATTTCCATAGTTGAAATGGGTCTAGCTCTTCTCTCTCACTCCAAAGTACCTCTAAAATATTGGGATGATGCCTTTCACACTGCAGTTTATATCCTCAACATGCTCCCAATCAAATCTCTAAACTTTACATCACCTCTTGAGAAATTATATGGCCACAGACCCAATTACACTACCCTCAAAGTCTTTGGCTCCCTTTGTTATCCTAACCTCAGACCTTACAACAAGCACAAACTAGAACCTAGATTATTACCTTGCACCTTTATTGGATATAGCTCAAGAGACAAAGGGTTTAAGGTTCTTTTACCTACAAGCAAAATCATTGTCTTTAAGGATGTTATCTTTGATGAATTCAACTTCCCCTTTCACAAAACTCTCAGCCCTACCCCACCTGTCTTTTACACCTTACCTCATATGAAGGCCCCTCCCATTATCCAATCACCTATCACTCCTACTGATCCCAACTCCTCTACTTCTACACATGGTCATATTTCCCCAACCCCAAACACTGTCAATTCCCCAGCACAAACTCCCTCCACTCCTTCTTCAAACACTCTTCCAACATCACCTCAACCTACCTCTGACAGTCACTCCACCATTCCACTTGTAGTTGAATTTCTAATTATGACTAATCAAACACCAGCTCCATTATCTACTGTTGCAGGTACAAGGACAGGCCACCACATGGTCACAAGGTCCAAAACAGGCAATCTTAAACCCAGAGTATTCCTGGTTGATGACTTGAACACTCAAGCTCCTACCACTCACATCCAGGCTCTCTCTCATCCCAAGTTGTCAAATGCCATGCAATCTGAATATCAAGCCTTGTTGGCCAATCAAACTTGGAGCCTGGTTCCCTTACCACCTCATAAAGTTGTTATAGGCTGTAAGTGGATCTTCAAACTTAAATATCATGCCAACAGTTCTATTGCAAGGTACAAAGCCAAATTAGTGGCAAAGGGATATAGCCAAACACCAGGCATTGACTTCACTGAAACTTTTAGTCCTGTAGTCAAACCTACAACAATCAGGCTTGTTCTTTCTTTGGCTCTGATGAACCAATGGACAGTTAGGCAATTGGATATCACCAATGCCTTCTTGCATGGGGATATTGATGAGGATCTTTATATGTCTCAACCACCAGGCTTTGAATCTGTGCAACATCCCTCTTTTGTTTGCAAACTGCACAAGTCCATCTATGGTTTAAAACAAGCTCCTCGGGCTTGGTTTCAAAAACTGAGAGAAGTACTCCACAAACTGCATTTCACTAACATAAAAGCAGACACATCCCTCGATGTCAAGAAGACAGGCTCCACTATAATTTGGCTCCTTGTGTACATTGATGACATCTTGGTCACTGGAAATAGTGCATCTCAGGTTCAAGCAACCATTATGCAACTTGGCAAAGTCTTCTCTTTGAAGGACCTAGGTGAGATACACCATTTCCTGGGAATTGAGGTCATCAAAACACCTCAAGGTATACCCCTATCTCAAACTCAGTACATCAAGTATCTACTGGCAAAGGCCAACATGCTTGGAGCTAAACCTGTTCCCACCCCTATGCTTACCACTCCCACTTTAACCAAATCTCAAGGATATCCCATTGACAATGTCTCAGCCTACATGAGCTTAGTTGGTTCCCTTTAATATGTCACCATCACTAGGCCAAACATTGCCTTTAGTGTCAACAAGGTGTGCCAGTTCATGCAAACTCCCCTTGATACTCACCTTAAAGCAGCTAAAAGGATCCGAAGGTTTCTTACAGGCACATCTACTCATGGGCTTTACTACACTAGCCAATGCTCTCCTGTTTTAACTGCTTTTTCAGGCTCTGACTGGGGAGGAGATTTGGATGACATGAAATCTATCACAGGTTCGTGTGTCACCTAGACAGAAATTCTATCTCATGGTGTTCTAAGAAGCAAGCTTCCATCTCCAGATCAAGCACTGAAGCTGAGTGCCGAAGTCTTGCTCATGAAACCGCTGAGGTCACTTGGATTCAGTCCCTGTTAAAGGAACTTCATGTCTCTTTACCAAGAACATCTACAGTATGGATAGACAACCGCAGCAACATCTCCCTGGCTAGTAATCCTATCCTTCATGCTCGAACAAAACACATTGAAATTGATCTACATTTTATTTGAGATCAAATTGCTAATCAGCTACTCAAAGTTAATCATGTTCCCACATATTACCAGGTTGCAGATATCCTAATAACTAAACCACTTTCACTCCAATTCTTCACCAGGCTTCAGCAGGCAGCAATAACTTCAAGTGCTACCTTTTCCTGCCCAAGAATTGGGGGGGAGTGATAAGCAAGATGACAAAATCAGTTAGAAGAGCTACAGTGCACCCGAGCTCATTTATGTTTTTCCCAGCTATATAGAACTATTGTTGTTTGGTGCGCATGATAGCATGCAACACGTGTTATCCTTCCATTGGATATGTCATTAGGGTTTGTAGGGTGTAGGGCTACCATAGGTCTCTATATATAGCATGTTATTCCTTCTTCTTTATCATCAATTAATACAGAAAGGGTTTATTGAGCATATGGCTTTTGTTCTTTTATTTCTCAAATTGTGTGCACCAATGTTGATCGTCCAACAAAAAGTCCGATATCATTTTTTTTTGTTTTTCAAGCAAACTAGAAAAAAAATAGAGACTAATTTTTTTACTAGATAATAAATAACTGATTGATTGTACCAAAAAAATACAAAATAAAAAAAAAATAACAAAAAAAAATAACTGCTTGATTAAATTTACCTGATCCCTTCAACCCAACCAGGGAAAGGCTCTTTGTGAGTGCTGGTTATAATTGTGGGGCGAATAATTACAAGAGGCATTTCCTCTTTCAAGTACCCTAACAATATCTCTCCCATCGCCTTGCTGAAAACATATGTATTTGGCCAACCAAATTTTCTTGCCCTGTTGTATAATAACACTGTTAAAAAAATGAATATCTAATTTTATATTCTATGTGTATTTACTAGTCTACCGTTCATGCTTTACACTAGATTGACATTTTTTTCTTAAAACTCTCTCTCTCTAACAAGAGTTTCTCTCTATTTCCTTCAGCCAAAAAACAGAGGAGATAAAGATATTGAGCCCCCCC